>JAIUZE010070891.1:0-46425 GCA_022085475.1 Heliosperma pusillum | reverse complement strand
AATTTTGATGATTATTCATAATAATGATTTTTGTATGATTGATGGTGGAATTGGATGTTTAAAAATGGATGTTGGTCATTAAAAACATGTTAGAATTAATTGGAAATTGGGGTTGTTGCTTTGGTTGTGTGAACCGTGGAGGAGGGGCCAAACCGGACCAGACCAGCCGGTCCAGGCCGGTTCAGACCGGTCTGGGTTGGTCCATGGTGGGTCCGGGTTTTGGTCTTTGGGTGGTGTCGATGTTTGATTGTTATGTTGTTGTTTTGACGGGTTTTAATTATGTTAAGCATGCGGGAAATTTTAAGAAACGGTTTTTAGTAAAATCGATTAAAGGCCAAAACAGCCCAAAACCAGGCCGTGGGGCCCAGTCCAGGCCCGTGTCAAGTCGGCCCAAATCAGCCGTGGGTCCCCTTACTTAGACTTGTGACGGTTTTTGAGTTATTGTTATTTTATCGCGTTTTGTAATAATTAGCAAGCGAGAAATATTAATAAGTAAAATATTTAATTAAAAAGGTTTTTCATATAATTATTATTTCTCACATGTTAGAAATTATGATACGGGATTATAGTTTAAATTTCCATCCTTTACGTCAAACGGGTTTTCGTAATATTTAATAATTCACATGTTAGAAGTTTTAATAAAATAACATGTAATGAATATGTTGATTTTTTATGATCAAGTCTATGTGGTAAAGATTCTGTTTCTAGCCGGTTTGACCAAACGGGTTTGGTCAAACTAAGATCTAGTCAACCCCGTTTTGACTGATGACCCGTCGCGGGACTCGGGTCGGGGATTTGTCTTCAAGTAAGGTTTTATTTAATCATTGAATTAGCCTTAGTAGATATGACGCGATATGATATTTGAATATGATTTATATGCAATTAGTCACATGATAGGATGTTTTTCCCGTGACTGTTTGATTGTATGATATATGTCGTGTTGACTAAGTAACCATAGAGAATTATGAGTATATGGCGTCTTGACCATTCTAATTCTAAATGAGTATCTTGGACCATGACATTGATAGGCCTTACTATCTTTAACGAGCATATGGAGTTTACAGCTTGATAGCTTTTGTGTCACTGGCTTGGGCCTTTTGATACAAAGCCGGGGGCATGGCATCCTAAGAGTTCCACTTTGGGAAGGGAGCCAGCTTAAGTACTAGCCATCTCTGCTTAGGGGGTCGCCTATCAGAGTTTCTCATGTACGGTTATGTAATGAGACAGGGAATGGGTTAGCGGTTGTCGCTAGGTCTGATCAGTCTAGGGCAGGATGTTTTCCCTACCTTTTGGTCTAGACTCGATTTACAGAGTCGACTATTGACGGACTAAAACTTATGCCTGTTTGTAGACGTATTTGGTCTTTTCATGTTTTTGGTATTATTCTATGAGTTTTAAGAAGGTGAGATGTAAGCCGGCTAAGATTGATAGAGTTTGGATTACCGGTTGTTAACTGATTCACATGATTACGTGTTGATTAGGGTTTGAGTGTATCACGTCCATGTTTCTGAGAGGAACCTCTGAGCTAGCATACCAGCTTCCCTACCTCGAGTTATAGTTTATTATCGGTTTCACATGATAGCTTTCACATGCTAGGTTATATGTTAGTTATCTGTTCATAACATGAAAAGCATATCATATATGTTAAAGTTTTGTATTTTCCATATACATTGCTTTTATGTTATTCATGTTTAATTAAACTCGACATTTCGTGGCTGGGAGAACTCGGAGTTACTCCCCACTGACTGTGGCTTCCGTGTTTATATTTAATGCGGTCGAACAGGTGGTGTTGCATATTTGGGGTACATGGACGAGCTAGCGAGCGAAGTTTTACCTTGGACCTATATTCGGTTCATAGTTTGTATATTATTATACACTAGTTTATTTCCGTATTTATACGGGAGATATGTCTCCCGTCTTGTATATTTCTTTTGTAGAATATTATTTCCGTATTTTGTAATGACCTTTTTTATTTATGACACCCTTAGTTATGTATTTAATTATTTTTTTCTTTCCGCAAATTTGAGGGTGTCACAGTTGGTATCAGAGCATTTTGCTCCCGACGCACGTTTGTGTACCCTTGCATAAATAACTTGACCTTAATAAAATAATAAACCGTGAGATAGAAGGGTAAGATGGGTAGATTAGGATTTATGTTGTAGTCTATTTGTTTATGCTAATTGTTAGGAGTAACTTAATTTGTTTTGTTTCTTATGAAGACGTTTGGACCTCGTGTAGAAGAGATCGTTGTTACTACCAACCAGGTCCCTCCTCATAAAGAAGACAATTGCCAAGGAGGCTATGATTGGGAGGCTAGCCAAATTGCTAGGAGCAATATTACGCCTTAGGGTAGAATATGTGTTACCTAGAAGGAGTATCCTCTACCGACGATTTGGAGATTTATAAGCCTAATGGAAGTGAATTCTTTCTTCATCTATGAATTATCTCGTCCTTATAGTATTATGCCCTCTTCCTTCTATCTAGGTGCTTCTTTCTCTTCCAACCTTTTTGCATCTTGAAAATTTCTCTTGATAGTTCCTCCCTCTTACCATTGGTATCCTTACCTCCCTCTGGTAACATTTTGTGGATGTCATACCCATTTGTTTGAGGTATATTATACTTAGTCGGAAGAACTTTGAATTTTGTGGAATATGAGTGTTAGTTAGAATGAACTTGTGATTCGAGGAAATAGTATAGATCTAATTTCACCCTATGGTGGTGAGAATGGGTATCCTTGAGGAACGTGTGGTAAGGTATGTCTAATGATTTTAATGCTTGAAGCTTGTCATGACTTGTGTGTAAATAGTTCATTATATTCGAAGGTGTAAAGTCGAATGAGTTGGCTATTACTTCTTAACTCATTGGTAATTTAGTCTTTTGGAATTAGAAGTTAGTATTGGTTTGAAGACCATGCTTATGATATGTCTATTTTGGAGTAAAGAAGAAGGTTCGAATATGATGCCTAACCATCCTATTAAGCTAGTTCCGTGTTTAGATGATTACAAGGATTTGAGGATAAACTTAGGAGGAAATGCTCCTAGTGGTTTTTAGACTATGAAAACTTGAAGTTGCAATATCATTTCTTTTTTAGGATCGAATTAAGCATAATGGTGGTTGGTTGTTGTGGTTAAGAGTTTTAGTGGTTCTTTAAATGTTACTTGAAAAAAATTTGTTGTCGTTAAATGTTGGACCCTAACGAGAATAAATACTTTGAGGAATTAAGATTTGGATGACACAACTTGAGGAATATCGTCATAAGCGAAAACTGATGTATTGAGAGTTTGAAAGAGATAAATAAATTGATTTACGGTTGCATTGTCCTATGATTGGCAAAAGTTAAGTAAAATGAGATTTGGGTGACTAATCTCTTTTGAGGATTTGTGTTTTAACTTTTGAAGGTGAGAAAGTTCATTGTTAATAACTTAGGATAATGAACTTTTAGTTGGATCAAATGATTTCATAGTAAGCCTCTTCTACCTTGTGGTTGTTAACGGTCTTGTTTCCCTAATTATAAATATTTTGGTGGTGGTTTCCAATAAGAGTTTTGATGGAGCTAAGAAGATTAGAGTCCGTAATGAATCTTTCATGAGTTGTTATCTATGGAGTTTACCGTACCGATGGACCTTAGAAGTTTTGAATTGAATTTGAATAATTGGGAGTTGTTACTCGATGTGTCATGCTTATGAAATATTTTGGTAGGAATTTGATGATTGAAAATGTTGAGGATAAATTGCACTCTCTTGAGGACTAGATTCTGGTGCAGTTAGTGTTGTCGAGTCGCGATCGACATTTTGAATTGTCATTTATGGAGGATAGTTTTGTGATTCATTCCTCTCTTTTCTCTCTTTCTATTCGATTTATTCTTTCGAATATTTCGTTCCTTCTATCAAATATCATCTCGTATAGATAGGTTATTAGAAGCTTTAGTTAGAAATTTTAGGTATAGATAGTAGTGTTATTACCTTTACTGTAGAATTTTTGAACTAATCGGTTTTCGAAATTTTTGATGATTTCAAGTATTTTACCGTCAAGGAGTGTTGAGACTTGTTATTGGAGACGTTCGATAACTAGTTTTCTCATTTATTGATGCGAAAATGTATCTTTTAAGTCTTTGACTTGGGACGTCGATGTTCTTAACTGCAGACGAGACCCTTCCGTTCCATTGATAAGACCCTGTATTTTTAATACAAGTATATTTTTAACAATTTTGCAAAAGACCTACATATATGTTACTTTCCTTCTTCTAAGTTTCGAGGACGAAACTTTTTAAAAGGAGGGGTGATTGTAACAACCCGAAAAGTACCCAATTTTTCTAGTGAAAATATTTACTAACACTTTTCAGTAGAACTTAAGTTTTTAAAAATAGAATTTATTGTTTCGAGTCGTATTTTGAAATTCCGCGTTCGTATTTGGAATTTCTGAGAAATTTCATGAAAAGACCGTTTTTAGTCATCTTTGACTTTTCTTGACTTTTAAGTCGTCTTTGACTTTTCCTTGACTTTTTAAAAGTCGTCATTGACTTTTCTTGACTTTTAAGTCGTCATAAACTTTTCTAAAACTTTTAAGTCATCTTTGACTTTTCTCGACTTTTAAGTCGATGTTGACTTTCGTTGACTTTTCCGACTCACCTCGTAATTTTAAAGACCGAAATTTTATTTTGAAAAATAATAAATTTTATTTATTTTTATTAAGATTTATTTGAATTTATGATAATTTAATATAATTATTTAGAATTTATTCGGAATTAAAGAATGACTTTTACGGTTTTAACCCAAACGTCATTTAACTATTCCCGGGTCAACTTAAGTCCCGAAACTAGACTTTGACATGAGTCATACGCCCCATGTCACTTTTTTTCCACTCATATTAGATCTTTTAATTAATATGATTAAACTAATAAAAATATCTAAGATATTTGTAACTTATTGTTGTCAACTTAAAAACCAGCCAAATCGCGTAAAAACAGACACGATCCTCTCCATTTCACACGCTCTTTTTCCTCGTCAGCCTTGATATTTTCTTTTTTTCATTACTCACCAACAACTTTTCATTTAACAATCAATCAAATTAAGATCTAATTAATCGTTCTTCATCGTTCTTCATTCGTTCTTCGTCGTTCTTCATTTGTTCTTCGTCGTTCTTGAGCAAAATCATCATAAACCTTCATTTCTTAATTAAATCCGTCCTAACTTATATTTCTAGAATCTCCTCTTCGCTCTCCATCTTCAAGTACGGTTTAATTTCAAATCCGACAAAATCGTTTTCAACATTTAATTATGGAAAATCAAGTTTAAATTCTAATAATGTTTTTCTTGTCATTTCTTATAAGGGGAAGATTTGGAAGACGAGTTTGGTGACTCGTATATTTTAGGAGAAGATTAGAAGGACTGGGTTTCAGTTATTTTTCTTTTACTTCGTATTTTGGTGACTAATGATTTTACTAGCTAGGGTAACGATTCCGAGTGGACTCGACGGAAATATGTGTACATAGTTTTTGTTTCTTTTTTTTTTGGTTCATCTTTTGTTTTTATGCATGTTATTATGATTTATGGATTTTTAGTAGTAACATGATAAGTTGTTGATTTTATTATGTTGTATGAATTTATAAACATGTTAGTGTTCTTGACAAATTTTTATGGTTTCTTCAAAATCATGATTTTTGTATGCATGATGGATGAATTGGATGTTTAAAATGGATGTTGTTCATTAAAAGCATGTTGGAAATAATTTGGTGTTTGTGGTTGGGGAAAACCGTGTAGGGTGGCTGTTTTGGGGCTGGAAACCGGTCCAAACCAGGCCGGTCCAGGCCGGTTCAGCCCCGGTCTGGGTTGGTCCATGGTGGGTCCGGGTTTTGGTCTTTGGGTTGTGTCGATGTTTAATTGTTATGTTGTTGTTTTGACGGGTTTTAATTACGTTAAAGCATGCTGGAAATATTAGGAAACGGTTTTTAGTTAAGTTGATAAAAAGCCAAAACAGCCCATAACAGGCCGTGGGGCCCAGTCCAGGCCGTGTCAAGTTGGCCCAAAATCAGCCCGTGGGTCCCACCTTGGGACTTGTGACGGTTGTTGAGTTATCGTTATTTTTATCGCGTTTTGTAATAATTAGCAAGTGAGAAATATTAATAAGTAAAATATTTAATTAAAAAGGTTTTTCATAAACTTACTATTTCTCACATGTTAGAAATTATAATACGAGATGGTAGTTTAAATTGATATCCGTTAAGTTAAACGGGTTTTCGTATGATTTTAATAATTCACATGTTAGAAATAGAATGAAATAACATGAAATGAATGTGATATTCTTATGTTCAAGTCTCGAGGGCTAAGACTCTGTTTCTAGCCGGTTTGACCAAACGGGGTTGGTCAAACTAAGATCTAGTCAGCCCCGGTTGACTGATGACCCGTCGCGGGACTCGGGTCGGGGATTTGTCTTCAGGTAAGGTTTTATTTAATGAATGAATGAATGAGCCTTAGTAGATATGAGGCGATATGATATTTGAAGATGATTTATATGCAATTAGTCACATGATAGGATGTTTTTCCCGTGACTGTTTAATTATATGGTTGGTGTCGTGTTGACTAAGTACCCATAGAGAATTATGAGTATATGGCGTCTTGACCATTCTAATTCTAAATGAGTATCTTGGACCATGAAATTGATAGGCCCGTACTATCTTTAACGAGCATATGGAGTTTGCCGCTTGATAGCTTCTGTGTCCCGGCTTGGTGGGTTTATATCCAAGTCGGGGTATGGCTGCCATTGTTTCCACTTTGGGAAATGGAGCCAGGTTAAGTACTAGCCAACCCCTTTGATGGATCTTCTTAGGGTGTACTCATGTGATTGTATCATGGGTCTTGGATGCGATGGATCTTCGCATTTCTCTAGGTCTGCGCAGTCTAGGTTTAGGGTTGAGTCGTATCTTGGACATGTTTCTGAGAGGAACCTCTGAGCTAAGATATGTGCTTTGGATCTGGGCCATGTTATTAGTGTAACCGCTGAGCCTAGATGTGTGCTTGGTATTTGGGCCATGTTACCGGAGTGACCGCTGAGCCTAAATATTTAAGTATATCCTACCTCGTGGTATAGACTCGAGTTACAGAAGTCTTCTATTGACGTCACTAAGAACTTGTGCCTGTTTGTAGAAGTATTGGTCTTTCATGTTTGATGATTCTATGAGTTTTAGAAGGTGAGATGCAAGCCGGCTAAGATTGATAGAGTTTGGATTACCGATTGTTAACTGATTCACATGATTACGTGTTGATTAGGGTTTGAGTGTATCAGGGCCATGTTACTGAGAGGAACCTCTGAGCTAGCATACCAGCTTCCCTACCTCGAGTTATAGTTTATTATCGTTTCACATGATAGCTTTCACATGCTAGGTTATTGTTAGTTATCTGTTTCATAACATGAAAAGCATATCATATATGTTAAGGTTTTGTATTTTCCATATACATTGCTTTTATGTTATTCATGTTTTATTAAACTCGACATTTCGTGGCTGGGAGAACTCGGAGTTACTCCCCACTGACTGTGGCTTCCGTGTTTATATTTAATGCGGTCGAACAGGTGGTGAATGCATATTTGGGGTACATTGACGAGCTAGCGAGCGAAGTATTTACCTTGGACCTATATTCGGTTCTTAGATTGTATATTATTATACACTCTTTTATTTCCGTATTTATACGGGAGATATGTCTTCCGTCTTGTATAATTCTTATGTATAATATTATTTCCGTTTTGTAATGACCCTTTTTATTTATGACACCCTTCGTTATGTATTTAAAATAAATTTTTTCTTTCCGCAAATTTGAGGGTGTCACAGCAATAGTAGAACTTAAAATATAAAGAGAGTTAATTAAATACCTCATCAAGTTGTTGTTATGACGAGGTAGTAGAAAGATTGTCTATCGAGTTAGACTTATCCATGTTTTTTGTTACCTACAAAACAAAAATATAACATATAAATTTCACTAATTATGAAGGTGATGAACAAAAACAAAAGGCTGGTTAAATTAGCTGTATTTTTCTAACCCCGACTACATTCTGTTGAGTTTTACGATCACGAGCCAGGAAAATGTGGCTATTAGGCCATTGGACAAAAGAGTAAACCGAATCTGCCAGAATTTGAAGGTCGTCACGGACTGGGACGGGCAGTTTACGGGTTTCGCAGCCCTTCGCGACTTGCGCTATCTCCACTTTTGCATGATTCGGCAAGAGTGGTACGCCATGAACCAAGACGGTTTTCGCTGAGTCATTGGGCATTGGGTATATGAAACCCCGGGCAACACGAACCACATCCTTGGATGAAGGGTCGGTGAGAAGAAGTAGCCGCTTTTTTTTTGCCTGAAGAATACACATTATTAACTAAATACCAAAATATAATAGATATCATAAATGATCTATATTGAGTATATAATGTAAAGTTAGTTACAATTATTTATTGTTGGTGGGTAGGCTATTATACTTGAATATGTCCAGACCAGATATTTCATATGCAGTACAGCATCTCAGCCAATTTCTAAGTCAGCCTAGGGTACCTCATTTGAATGCTGGCCTACATGTCATCAAATATTTGAAGGGTACTATAAATACAGAGAAGTTCTACAGTGCAGAGTCTGATTTAGTACTGACAGCATATACAGGGTTGTTCCACGAGAGAACCAAACACTTGAGTATAGACTGTCACTTTGTGCGTGATAAGCAACAACAAGGGTTTTTGAAAACTCAGCATGCTATCTCTAGTATTCTTATGATCGAAACCTCTTCTTATATCATCTTCATACTAACTTCTTATAATCTACATACCTCATTATTGTCATCCGTCTTCTCAGCCGGCTCCTCAAGTTGCGTCCCTTTTTCAGAGTTATTTACCTTATAAAATTAATTAACCAATCAAAGGCATGGGTGCTGGAAAGAACAAATGCAGAGGTTCAAAATGGTTAAGTCGTATTTACCTTATCGACTTGAGGTATCAAAACCTCAGCAGCATTACGTACCTCACCCGTCTTCTCAAGTTGCGTCCCCTTTTCAGACTCATTTACCTAATAAAATTAACCAATCAAAGGCATGGCTGCTGGAAAGAACAAATGCAGAAAAAAAGAAAAAAAAAAAGAAGAAGTCATATTTACCTTATCGGCTTGAGGTATTAAAACCTCGGCAGCACTAGGTACCTCACCCATCTTCTCAGCCGTCTCCTCATGTATTGGCAAGGTAGTAGTGTCTGCCTCTTGACCAATCTGTTGCACTACCTCACCCTTTTTAATGACATCCTCCATCATCTTCAATTCTTCTTCGGAAGGCTTGCCTCCAGAATTCATCTTCAGTATCACGGAGGCCAATAACTGAACATGCACGCCCAAAATGTAGAATCAGCATTTTGTTAAAACAATAACATGTGAATTTTAAATTACAATAACAAATGGTACCATGTCAGCCTTCCCCTTATTTTTCTTCTTCTTTTTCGGGCTAGTTGTCCCATAATATTTCGTGACTCCGACATGTAATGGGACGCCCCTCAATCGACCTGGATGCTCGGGTCGGCTGATCGCTCTAGCAAGAACGTCGTCACGACCACTCGGAGTGAATTTCCCTTCCGCAACCTCCTTCAGAACATTCTCCTATAATATATTAAATAAACTTTATTTTATTTTTGTTACTAAAATAAATAGATAGTCAGACATACAAGAATTGAACAATAAAGTTATTAAAAACCCGTCTTAATAAAATAATACTTACTATGTTGGCCAAGACTTCCTGATCATATTCGATACATGTTCAGGATCCTTTAGGCGTGTGCCCTTCTTTATAAGTTACGTGCCGATTCAAGTCGGTCACTCCCTTTGACACCTACACATTAACTCAAAAATAATATATGTATACATGTATATCAAGTCCAAGTATGATTAAAAAAATCTAATATATAGATGCTACTTACAAGATTTTCTTCTATCAATCATTAACCGCCTCGAGAACCATAATATACCCCCCGCTTCTGTGAGATGTTAGCACGATTTTTGGCGCTAACGGTCTTCAAATTATATAAAATCGCAAGTAGATGAGACAATTAGAAAATTATAGATACAAGTAGAGTGTTAGAAAAATGTAACCTGAAACTTTTAGAAAAATATAACCTTAAGTAGAGTTTTAGAAAAATGTAAACATATGACATGGATACTTAACCTGAAACTTTTCAGTAGCTCGTTTCGCCTCATAATTATCCCATTGTTGCTGAGTGATGTTGGGGTACTTTGTCGGTGGCCTCTTATGCATCTCCCCCGTCTCCTTGTCGACATACAAGTGTAATTTGGCAAGGTCACACCTCCACTGCTTTAAGACTGCCGCTGCCTTACATAATAGATACTTATCATGGCAGTCGGGAATATCGAAAGCTTCCTGCATCATCATAAATATATACTAATAAGCGGTTGTCTAATATCATACCTTTATACGAACCTTTATACGGCTTCCTGCCTTATGTAATAGTAACTTCTGCAAAATAAAATGGTGTTTAGCTAAAGAACTTATCATACCCTTATACGGATCAAGAGTAAGTTCTGCAATGCAGGATTTATATTCCTGAAATCATCTATATCAATAGGCGCAAACTGTTTGGTTGTAACTCCAATCCAAGTGGATAAATGGCCAGCATTTGGACCAGTAGGAACACCTTTCACACTCCATTTTATAGGCAGCGGCTTTTTTGCCGCTATAGCTGCAAGGGCTGCAGGGCACTTCGAAGCACCCCTCTCACCAGGCTTATCCCCGTTATCATTGTTTTCTACTCTTTTCCGTTTTTCACCCATGATAATCATAAAACCCTAAGACCTTCAAAAGAAATGAAATAGTAACGGAACAGAGTCATGCATACAGCGATTCTAAAACCCTAAGACCTTAAAATGAATGAAATAGTAACTGAACAAATAAAGAGTCATGCAGAGATTCTAAAACTCTAAAAACTTAGAAAGGAATGAAACTAGATGATAAAGAGAACGATAAATAGAAAATGAAAACAAAAAGATGAACTTCAGTCTTAAAACCCTAAAGACGAAACACAAAAATTACCTGATAATGAAAATGAAAACAGGATGATGATAAAGAGAACGAGCAGGATGATGATCAAGAGAATGAGGAGGATGATGATGATAATAAACAAAAAGATTTGTGTTGTAAACGAGGATGATGATGATGATAATGTACGTGATTGTAAATTATTTGTGTGTTTAATTTACTCTATAGGACTGTAAATTATTTTTTATTAAAAGAAACTATTGACAACGGTTATACTAAAAATCACCGTTGTTATCGAGTAATGACAACGGTTAACGACACCCGTTGTTATATATTTTCACCAAAATGCGCCAAAAGGAAAAATCTAATAAACACTATGACAACGGTTTCTTCAGGTGACCCGTTGTTGAAAGTAATAACAACGGTGGTATTATAAAGAATTGTTTTTATAGATTATGTGTTTTTTTTTTAATTTTTCAGATACGCGCGCGCGGTATTAAAATTTGAGGCACGAAAATAAATTCATTAATTATGTTTAATTTATTGAACTTTGCTCTAAATTTAATTAATTTATTTAATTTTATAATATATATATAGGTATAGTACATCATAATTGTTATGTTATTTAAAGATTTGTATATTATAGGCGTAAGTTACATTTAATTATTAGCTCGGATCGGGTTTGGCCTGGGAATCAATTCCGATCGGGTTAGATTCGGCGGGTTTGTAATTAATAACTTTATCGATCGGGTTATTATTAGTTTGGGTCGGGGAGGGTGCTTTCGGCTTTCGTGTCTGTTTCGGGAATGTTTATAATTGGGCGGGTCGTCGATAATTTCCGGGTCAAGCGGATGTGGTTATATATATCGAGTCTAGTGATTCTCGAATCGGGTCATTTTCTTTTTAAGGTACTGGTTATTATAATCACGCATCACTAGCTAACCTGAAACTGATCGGGTGGCCAGTTACGGATCGGGCAATCCACTACCTAGAGCTAGTAGTTACTTCGGGTCGATCGCTTTTTGGTCGGGGGCACGTGTCATCAGGTGTTTTTGGAACATGATGATAATATTGATGATATATAATACTGATGACTTCCGGATCATTAACCTCGTACTTTGCAATAATAACAGATTCATCAATGCATGCAAGTATTATATATACACGTCAATGTTTCCCAAATTAAATAATGGGGTCGATCGACTTCGTTCAAGTACGCTAAAAGGGACGGATATATTGATGCATATATATATATGCTCAAATTATTTAAAAGGGACGGTTTTTTGCTTTTTACCACCTATAATATATTATTGGGTTCAAAAGTTTAAACTTACCACCTATTTAGTCCGATCTTTATAATCAAATAACTAACCACATAAAATTGAAGAAACCGGCCCCTTACAATAATCCACAGCTATTTTCCATTAATTAATTATCTTTACGGTTTTTGTTATTTATCGTCTCGCTTAATTACGTTTTATCAACAAATGGTTATTTTCATATATTGACGGCCATAAAACTACCCCACATACATTTATCACTAATTATTACTTATCACCACACCCCACATTATTTATCACTTATTATACTTATTACGTTTTATCAACAAATAAATGGTTACTAGGCCATATTCCGATCGGGTTAGATTCGTAGGGTACGTAACTTTACCGGGTTAGTTTGGGTCAGGGAGCGAGCGAGGACGGGTCCTTTCGGCTTTCGTGTCTGTTTCGGGAATGTTAAGTGTCGTCGATCATTTTCCAGGTCAAGCGCTAGCGGATGAGGTTATATATCGAGTCGGGCCGTTTTTGCATCACAAACCTGAAACTGTCCGACCCAAAATTAATTAGCTAGTATCGGGTTATTTAATTTAATTCGATAGAAATCTTTATTTATTATCCGCGTGATTATTAAGTATTATTTTCGGGTCGGATCACTTTTAATTATTAAGTATCATTATTAGTATACGTGTGATAAGTGAATATTTGTATGATTTTAACCCCCAATTTAGCTCGGTTTCGTATGTCATTTGTGCTTTGTTAAGCCACTTTATGAGCTAATATCGTCTTCTAGGGGAATTCCTATGTTCTAACCTGTTTTGTAGGGAAAGTTACGTTTCTACGCCCTTTTTCTATATTTCCGAGCATTTGCCTAGAACCCGGCGATTTGAAGAAGCAAGCTTGACCAAGTCAAAGGCATTTCAAGAAGGTTCACTGATTCAAAAGAAAGAAGAAGTAAAGACGATGTCGCAGTTGTCGGAAGATCAATCAGTTAGGCGAAGAATTCATCGTTTTACATCAAACCCTATCAACAAACCCGACTCAAGAGGTCAAGGGGGACACTGCAAGTCAAGTCATAAGCAAGGGGAGATGAAACGAGAGTCAAAGCACTCAGAGTACAACTTACCCGATCGGGGATGTCCGCTGATCCGCACTTTTGCTTCGACTTCCTCATTTTTGTCCTATGTGATGAATGCACGACCCCTCCCCCACGAAACCCTAATGCTATATAAAGAGCTTCAGCCACCACACTTCAACACATCTCTTCATACTTCACTTTTCTTCTCTTCTTACATTTCTCTTTAGATTAGAAAACCTAGATCAAGAGGAGAGAAACCTAGCCTCTCTTCTCTTGTCTAGATCATTTTCTTCTTCTTTTTATCTTTAGTTCTTAGTTTATTTCAGTCTTTTCTATATCAAAACCTTAGCTTAGATCAATAAAAATTTCATCTTTGTAATCTACTTTATTTGGTTCAAGTATTGTGATTCATGGAACGATTATTCTAAGCAAGGGATTTCTATTATTGTTATCATTATCGTTGTTGATCGTCATCTAGGTATTCCTATATTATCTTTTGTTTAATGTCTTTATGTTTTCTATTTGATTGTTATTTTCCATCCATGTTATCTTAGATTCATTTTAGTATCGTTATAATCGTCATTTCATTTCATTAGATTATCAATTTAGCGTCGTTATTATCGCCATATAAAGAGTCTTAAACTATTATCAAAACCAAATAAACATGTCTATCCTAGCTTTTGTTATTAACTTCATCTTAGATTTAAACATCGCCATGAGTGAGTAGTCACCTTTCTAGGGTGTAGGGTAGCCATGTTAGATTGATTAAAAAGATGATAATTGGATAAAAGAAATTGTGCTTTTAAAACATTGTGTCTATGCATGTTTGGACTATAACGACAATTGACGATTCCTGATCAAAATCATTGACTAGAATGGAATTCTTTTCCAAGGTAGAGATACGTGAATTGAATAGACAAAGCATGACATGGTAGATTAAGACCTAGTAAATTACCTAAAAGCCTGCTAGACCATCTGATCTATGATTGTAATGAACACATCATTCTTACGAACTCACAATGAATTATTTGCATGTTCCTTATCCAATTGCATCAATATGTTAATCTACATGTGTGAACCTACTTCCCTAGATGTTTTTCATCATTGTTAATTCATCACTTGCTTCATTGTTTTCATTTCCATTTGCTTTTATTTCGTTTTCTTTTATGCCTTTTATTAGTTTAGAAATTAAAACCCCAAAACCCAGATTTTCGTTAGATAAGACCCAATTGCGAGACATTTCACATTCTATAGGAAACACCATCTCCTTGATGATCGACCCCTACTTCCCTAATTACATTAATTTGTTATTAGCCTAGTCAGGGTAATTTATCTTTGTATCGGGCTTGCGACAGTCTCAGTCAACGTGTGTTACTTCAAAATAACCCTAAACCCTAAACCCTAAAGCCTAAAGCCTAAACGCTAAACCCTTTTATATATATACTAGTAGATTATTGCTATTGATCAAACATCAAAATATTGAACATCAACGGAATTAATCATATCAATTCAAACACTTTAAACAACATTCTTTCTCATTGATTTCATTAGGAATAACCTAGATTTTATATTAAAGTACATTACATTCATCCGACATCAAATAAATAAAGATGTTAAATAATCCGGAACAACTCCGGTTAAGAGTAAAAAGCTTTTCTCACAATGCCACCAACAATCCGGAACAATATTGATGATACTGATGACTTCCGGATCATTAACCTCGTATTTTGCAATAACAGATTCAATGCATGCAAGTACACGTCTTGCATGTGGAGATAAGGTAGGACGGGTACACCTCAACATATCTCTTGCGGCATCCAACCTGCGAGTATCAGGCCGACGTGGGTAGCCAGAGGACGATGATGATGACGATGCTTGGTTGACAAGTCGGACTGCTTCAAGCCTCTTAATCCATTAATCCCTTCGATGTTCAATGGATCCTTTAATCAATGGGTGATGATCAGCGGGAACTACGGCAAGAGCCTCCTCCTCATCTGCAATCAATTTTGTACGGGTCGTCTCATCGTTGGGAAGGTTAACTGCTGCCAATGATGATGTTAATTTTTGGAGTAATTAATTAGGGTTATGTAATATTTAAAGGAGGGGTTTTGAGGCTGTATTTATAGAGGGGTTATGCTGCCATTGATGATGTTCAATGGATGCTTTAATCAATGTTGGTTATGCTGTTGTTTATTCACGGGTTTGGCCTGCAATATCTTGTAATTAAAAATAATAATTTTGAGAAATAACAACGGTTATTGGTTAAAAAACCCGTTGTTATTACTTTCCACAACGGTTTTGCTGACTAAAACCGTTGTGATAGAGTAATGACATCGGTGCATCATAGCCGTTGTGATAGAGAAATAACAACGGGTATTCGTTAAAAAACCGTTGTTATTACTTTCCACAACATGCCTTTGTTTATAACCGTTGTGGACAATCAGTAGTTACTGCATATTGCAGTAAGTGCATTGACTGCATAGGAAATGTAACTGCATATATACATTCACACATTTACTCAATCAATAACGTACTGCATGTGAATGTATAGTCGTTTTGGGATTTGTAAATGCATGTGAATCAATGCCTTCATGTGAACCAATGCAATCATGTGAATCAATAACTGCATGTGACTCAATAACTCCAATCAATAAATCTCTATAAATATAGCCTCAATACAAGGTTATAACCCACATACAAAATTTCCCAACTCCAATCAATAACATATTTGCTAAACCATACAAAATTTCCCAGCCTCAATACTAACAAAATGTCTGAAACTTTTACTAAACCATATGCTTGCATCATGAAACAAATGCCTTCTCATATTGAGGGTGGCTACGTTGTGTGTAAAAGCTACAAGAAACTCCGTGATACGCTTATTCGAAATGGCTACTTAATCAAGAAGATGTGGCCAAATTATCATCGCAGGTACTTTACAGGGGAACTCGTTTTCGAGTTTGGGATGACGGATGCTCATCGTGCGTCCGCATTCAAACTGGCAAGAATGTTTGACAAGGTCGGGCATGGGCGAAAAGATTTTATTGAGAGCACGGACCACCAGCCTGGGCCATATCTATGGGTGGCTTCCGAACATGACCGTCACCGTTTCCCAAATGGGGTCGACCTCGTTGAAGTGACCCAGGTAAATCAGTGGGAAGGGTTGGTTCTGGCCGAGGCTGACCCGATTGATGCATATGCTCTAGCGGTGGCAGCTATCCGGGAGATTTACCCGGACTCAATTTAGTTTGTTGTTGTTGTTGTTTGGTTGTAGTTGTTTGGTTGTTTTGGCGCCATTTGTGTGTGGCGCCGTTTGAACTTATTATTTAATAATATTAATGTTGATACGTTAATTTGTTTTTTGACTTAAGTTTAGAAGTAATTAAACTAATTCAATTCAAAGCTATTCAATCGATAAAGAAAAATTAGAATTGAACTAATTCACAAATTCAATAATAAACGACATTCAGGAAATCCACAATTCAATAATAAGAATTGAACAATCTTAATAAGAAATAGTTGATAAAAATAATACCTGATTAATAAGGGAGATGATGACAGAAAGACGATCAGGGAGTATGTCTTATTGGTGCAGTATGATCGCTTTCTGATAGAGTTTTTGTGTTGTAGTATAGTCGTATTATTAGTCTAAGGAGTAGACAATGGCAAGAAGTTCTTTTTCAGTAGTGGCATAGTTGATTTGGGCAGGATCTAAGGTTTTACTAGAATAGTAAATTGCATGAAGGAACTTTTCCTTTCTTTGCCCTAAAACAACTCCAATGGCATAATCACTCGCATCGCACATAAGTTCAAATGGAAGATTCCAAACAAGTGACTGGATTATAGGTGCGGTGATTAAAGCGCGTTTGATTTTGTTAAATGCCTCAAGGCATTCCTTTGTGAAATTAAAAGGTGCATCATTAAAAAGGAGCTCAGTCAGGGGCTTGGTTATTTTTGAAAAATCTTTAATAAACCGTCGGTAGAAACCGGCGTGGCAAAGGAAACTCCTGATTCCTTTTACATTAGCAGGTGGTGGCAGTTGTTCAATAACTTGGATCTTAGCTCGATCCACTTCAATACCTCTCTCAGAAATGATGTGTCCTAAAACTACACCTTCGTTCACCATGAAGTGACATTTTTCCCAATTGAGAACAAGGTCGACTTCTTCACAGCGTTTTAGAACTTTCGATAGATTTGTCAAACAATTATCGAAGGAAATGCCATAGACGCTAAAGTCGTCCATAAATACTTCCATGATAGATTCAACAAAATCGGAAAAGATACTAGTCATGCAAGGCTGGAAAGTGGCAGGTGCATTACACAGGCCAAATGGCATTCGACGATAAGCGAAAGTACCATAGGGACAGGTGAAGGTGGTTTTCTCTTGGTCCTCAGGGTGGATAGGAATTTGGAAAAATCCTGAGTGACCATCTAGACAGCAGAAATATTTGTGGCAAGCTAGCCTCTCTAGCATTTGATCAATGAAGGGTAGAGGATAGTGATCTTTTCGAGTTGATTGATTCAACTTCCTATAGTCAATGCACATACACCATCCCGTCACAATCCTTGTGGGGATGAGCTCATTCTTTTAATTCTTGACTACTGTTGTTCCTCCTTTCTTGGGAACAACTTGAACAGGGCTAACCCATTTTGAGTCAGAAATTGCGTAGATTATGCCAGCATCTAGCAATTTCATAACTTCAGCTTTAACTACTTCTTGCATGTTCGGATTAAGATGGCGTTGACCTTGAACACAAGGTTTTTGGCCTTCTTCTAAGTTGATTCTATGCATGCAAAAGTCGGGGCTTATGCCAGTGAGATCTTCAAGTTTATATCCTATTACCTTTTTATGTTTTCTCAAGATAGTAAATAGTGAGTTTAACTGATTTTCATCTAGGAGAGCACTCACTATAACTGGGCAATATTCAGACTCATTTAAAAAAGCATATTTTAGATTTGAGGGAAGAGGTTTAAGTTCGGGTTTATGTACTTCTGCCTTAGCAGGAGCATCATTTAAGCTTATGAACTCCTCAACTTCTTCAGATGGTATCTCTTTTCCAGTCAAGTCCCTTTCCAGCTCACTGATCTCAAAATTGTCGTTTTCAGAGATATCCTCTAACAATAGAATTGTTTCTAAAGGATCCTCAATTATTGCTGGATACAGAGATTCATCAATGATTGAGTCGACAATGTCAACGAAACAACAAGGCTCTTCAAGCATAGGGCTCTTCATTGCACTGTTTAAGTTGTAGGTGACTTTATCATCACCTACTTCTAGTGTCAATCTTCCATTCTTGACATCGATTACTGCTCCCGCAGTGTATAGAAATGGCCTTCCTAAAATGATAGGGATTTGCGAATCTTAAGCCATATCTAACACTATGAAATCGACTGGAATGAAAAACCTCCCTACTCTAACAGGTACATCTTCTAAAACTCCCATAGGTTGTTTTAGAGAACGATCTGCCATTTGCAGGGTGATAATTGTGCATTTGAGAATTCCCATATTCAATTTTTCGCAAATGGAATAGGGCATGACGCTCACACTAGCACCTAGATCGCATAAAACTTTATCAATAGTGTAGGTGCCTATAGTCCAAGATATAGAGAAACTACCAGGATCCTTTAACTTAGGAGGGGACTTATTTTGCAATAAAGCACTGCATTCAGCGGTGAATGCTATTATTTCAACATCATCTAAAGTCCTCTTCTTTGTCAAGATATCCTTCATAAATTTCGTGTAAGAAGGGATTTGAGTGATTAATTCAGTGAAGGGAACTGTTACTTGGAGGTTTTTTACTACTTCCACGAATTTACCGAATTGGGTTTCCTTTTGATTTCTCCTCAAACGTTGGGGAAATGGAACTTGAATTTTGATGGGTTCCTTTTCGAGTTCATCCTTCTTTTCAGGTTTGTCTTCCGCTTCCTTAGCGGTGGATGGCTGAGAATCCTTTTGGCTCTCTACTTGTGAAGGCTCAACTGTTGGTTCTTTGGGTTGCTGAGGTTCCGCATAAGTGGTACCACTCCTAAGGGTGATAGCATTTGCGGTGTCCCTCGGTTGTTCACCATGAGGTGGGAGTTGGCCTTGTTTTCTTTGGGCATTAGAGGCAGCCAATTGGGCCATTTGAGTTTCAAGCATCTTGATGGCAGCACTTTGAGCTTGATCACTCTTTTGAAGTTGAGCAAACATTGAATCTTGTTTTTGAACAACTTGAAGAAGCATGGATTCAATTTTGCTCAAGCTTGAGTCATTAGGTTGGCCTTGAATTTGAGGTGGTTGTTGTTGAGGTTGATTTTGGTATGGTTGGTTAAAGTTAGGTTGGAATGAAGGTCTCTGGTTTTGAAAACCAGGTGGATTTTAAGGCTTTTGTTGGTGTGGTATGAATGGTTGTTGAATTTGTTGTTAGGGATTTTGAATATTAATGCTTTTCTAGGACAAAAAAGGATGGTTTTTTGTGTTTTCATTATATAAGTTTGAGAAAGCGTTGCCTTGCCTATATCCTTGATAGGCATTGACTTGCTCTATTGAACTTCTACATTCTTGAAAAATATGCCCTCCAACCCCACATGTCTCACATACCACTACGTGGTTAGTGACGTTAATATGTTCCTTGGATTGGGAAGAGCTTCCTACTTGTTGCTGCAAAAGGGCTAATTAGGCTTCCAGGAGTGCTACTTTACTTGAATCATCTTGCTTGGCTTTGAGTGGTATAGCACGCGAGTTGCTACACTGAGAATCGTGGATTGCCATTGACTCGATAGTCGTACTAGCCATTTCTACATCGATTTGATCGAAACGACCATTGTTAGCGGAGTCGAGGATACGACGCGATTCGCCACAACAACCGTTGTAGAAGGTGATAGCTAGGAACCATGAATCAAGACCATGATGAGGGCATTCTCTTTGTAATTCTTTGTATCTTTCTCATGCCTCATAAAGGCTTTCGTCGCATCTCTGACGGAATCCAGTAATTTGACTTCGTAAGAGTGCGGTTCGTTCTGGTGGGAAGTACTTTTGATAGAAATCAAGAGCTAGACCATCCCAGTCGACTATTCCTAAGGCAACTCGGTCAAGACTATTGATCCAGAGTTTTGCCTTTCCTCTTAAAGAGAAGGGAAAGAGCATTTCCCTAATCTGCTCTTGGGATACTCTAGTTTGTCTAATCCTGGAGCAATAGTCACAGAAGTTTTGGATATGAAGGTTGGGATCTTCTATGGCATTGCCACCAAATTGATTTCTTTCTATTAGATTGATGAAGGCAGGTTTGATTTAGAAGATTTGGGCTGTGATTTGAGGTGTAGCGATACCCCTTGGAAGTGTATCTGCAGTGGGTTTGGAATGGTCGGAAAGTCAAACCATTTTTGTTTGTGAAGATGAAGATGGAATGTTGGTTGAAAGTTGATTGGTTTTTGGAAATGGAGATGAGAATGGATCTTCTTCTCCTTCAAGATTAGGTAAGATATCCGAGTATTTCTCACGAATACGATCTAAACTTGAAATATCAGAAGCTTTTGAACTTTCGTTGAATAGCTTTAATTTCCTACGCAGAGTTCTTTCTAGTTCGGGGTCTAAAGGAATACGGGTCCCTAATCTAGAAGATCTGGACATAAGATTGGAAAGCTAAGATGAAAAATCAAGAGAGGTCTAAAGGAATTTGGGTTCCTAAAAACTAGATAAAACTAATTGTGATAAAAATCACAAGAAAACGGAAAATTAAACCGTGCTCCCCGGCAACGGCGCCAAACTTTGATCAGGCTTGTCGCAAGCCCAATACAAAGATAATTTACCCAGACTAGGCTAATAACAAATTAATGTAATTAGGGAAGTAGGGGTCGATCCTCAGGGAGATGTTATTTCCTATGGATTGTGAATCGTCTCACAATTGAGTTTTATCTAATGGTTTTATGGGTATTGAGGTTTTGAATTCTAAACTAATAAAGAACATAAATAAATAAATAAACGCAAACTAAAGTGAAAACAATAAAGCAATTGATGAATTAATAATAATGAAAAGCATCTAGGGAAATAGGTTCACACATGTAGATTGACATATTGATGAAATTGGATTTAGGATATGCACATAATTCATTGCGCGTTCGTAAGAATGGTGTGTTCATTACAATCATAGATCAGATGGTCTAGCAGGCTTTTAGGCGATTTACTAGGTCTTAATCCACCATGTCACGCTTTGTCTATTCAATTCTCGTATGTCTACCTTGGAAAAGAATTCCATACTAGTCAATGATTTTGATCAGGAATCGTCAACTATTGTTAAAGTCCAAACATGCATAGACACAATGTTTTAGAAGCACAATGTCTTTTATCCAATTGTCATCTTTTTAATCAATCCAACATGGCTACCCTACACCCTAGAAGGTGACTACTCACTCATGATAATGTTTATGTCTAAAATGATATTAACAATGAAAATTAGGATGGACATATTTAGTTGGTTTTTGACAATAATTTAGACTCTTTATGTGGCGATAATAACGACGCTAATTGACTATCTAAGAAATGAAATTAAGATTATAACAACATGAAAATGAATCTAAAACAATATGAATAGAAAATAACAATCAAATAAGGAAACAATAAAGGATAATAAGCAAAGGATAAATTAGGAATACCTAGGGTCGATCAACAACGAAAGTGATAACGATATTAGAAATCCCTTGCATGGAATAATCGTTCCTTGAATTACAATACTTGAACCCAACAAAGTAGATTACAAAGATTGAAATTCCTATTGATCTAAGCTAATGTTTTGATATGAAATGGACAGAAATAAACTAAGAACAAAAGACAAAAGAAGAAGATAATCAAAACTAGAAAGACTAAAACTAAAGAGAAAAGAAAAGATTATTCTAAAGAGGATTTGTAATAAGATTGTTGTGAGTTGTATGGGATAAAGATAGAGATGGAGATGATTTGAGAAGAGGGGATAGAGCATCTATATATAGCATTAGGGTTTCGTGGAGAAGAGGTCGGGCATTAAACACATAGGACAAAAATAGGAGGTTGAAGCCGTCATGCTCGAATCAGCAAGGATACCCGATCGGGTGAACCCTTACCCGATTGGGTAAGTGGACATCTAGAAGCTCTTGACTAACGTTTCATCTTCCTTTGCTTCGACTTGACTTCCATCATCCCCCTTGACCTCTCCAATCGGGTTTGTTGATAGGGTTTGATGTAAAGCGATGAATTCTTCCGCCTAATTGATTGATCTTCCGACAACTACGACACCGTCTTTGCTTCTTCTCACTTTTGAATTAGTGAACCTTCTCGAAATGCCTTTGACATGGTCAAGCTTGCTTCTTTGAATCGTCGGGTTCTAGGCAAATGCTCGGAAATATAGAAAAAGGGCATAGAAACGTCACTTTCCCTACAAAACAGGTTAGAACACAAGAATTTGCCTAGAAGACGATATTAGCTCATAAAATGGCTTAACAAACCACAAATGACATATAAAACTAAGCTAAAATGGGGGTTAAAATCATACAAATATTCACTTATCATCTACAAACATAAAATTATAGCGACGGCAAGACTAAGTACCAACAAAAGAGCTTATCGAAAAGAATAAGAGCGGAATCAAGGATTTAGTCCTAAGAGCAGCCATTAGACAGAGGTTCAACTAGAAGGGCAACGAGAGATGAAAAATATACAAAGATATATCTTATACCCGAAAGAAAGCATGAGAAGATAGATAAGTGAGAAATGAACGGCAAAGCTTTCGCTCAAAGAGGGAGAAAGCCTAAGAACTGGGAAAAATACTAAACACTCCACTCCAATACCAAAATCATCATGATCAACTTCTCGAGCATTTTTGCCAAACCCAAATCATAGCCACATCATTCTAGGGGCTTTATCCATTTAATCATCACAAACGCCGCTAACAAACAAGTCCTAAAGAAAATGTAACTCATCTCGGTTACACCCTAACCGCATCCAATCATTAGATCCCACAAAATTTTTGACAATCACAAGGCCAACGCTACTAACCCAAATATCTACTATCCAACTAGCACTAACTAAGGTCTATCGACAAGTAAAAAATTTACGATCAAATAATCCACATGAGTTCGTTAATATAATGTAACATCCTTAGTCCAATCATTATTATACTTGACGCCACATACGTAGATAATCATATCTAGAGAAGCGTAATTACCACCTACCACGAGATGAATGGGCTCATCATTCCAATTCTCAGATTCATATCACTTCAAGGCTTATTACCTCAAACTTAAAGACATTTCTCATTTACAAATCACAAAATCTCAAGAGAGAACAATTACAACTTCCAAATCACATATGACCAAGCACATGGTGATGTTACATCTATTCAACTCATCCAACTCAACCATAACTAAAGATGCATCGATCTTCACTTATGAAAATATTTCTCAAACTTTGGTGACCAATTTTAATTACCGTAAAGTAAAGTCTCTTTTAGAATCCGACATTTAGAGACATCGATTTTCGAAATTATATCCAAGGCAACTATTATCATAATAAACAAAACTGAACTATCATTCCACTAAACTCAAACCTCGAACTGACACCGCAACTTAAAGCTCGTAAAATCTAAAGCCACGAAGAGAGAATACAACACCACTATTAAGATCCGTCCTAGAACTTAAATCCTATTTCCCATGATCAAATATAACATGAAATTTTCTCAATCAAAAGACAGATATTCTAAACCAAGAATCCCAAAATACATTACACTCACTCATTATTTAGGCTAAGCCAACAAGATATCCAATCCTCTAGAGGAAAGATGAAGCAACAACGAGCTAGGGACGGTAAGAAATCTCAAGGAGAACACGAGAATAATCTGGCACAAGATTAAAAGGGATGAAAGCTGAAAATAACGAGGTCATGAGTGAGAGACAAAGCAGATAATAGAGTTATGAAGATATCCGAGTAAGAAAGCATATATGAGAATGCGATTTCTTAAAGATCAATTTCGACTAAAACTTACCAGAAAGGAAATGGAAACAGATAATGGTACGAGTAAAGGTATAAGGTTTAACCCCAAAATTTCTCCCTTCAAACTTAGGGCGATATCAAGTAAACTTATCCTTTTAGACAAGGTCTCTCACAAGTCACATGGACCACCCTACCACGAATCACCAAAATAAAGTACACCTGAATTCGACAAATCGAAGACTTCCAAAATCATCCATCCTTTAACATATCACGGATTCCCAAACACGAAATCCCAACCCAAGAATAATAACATTCCGTTAATTCCAAAATTCGACACAACCTCAAAGGTTCCAAAAAAAACCGGAGGACTATTAAAGACATATCTACACTAGTCCTTTTCAACTCCGATCCTATATTACACAATGTAGAACACCGAACAAAACGTCATCAATAACATCTTAAAGCATCTCTATCATAGCTCACCTAATCAGTCATCATTCATATCCATAATCCTCAAGTAACATGGTTTAACCTACCATGACAACTTACCACTTCAAACGAGTCTCCAATACCATAAGATAAGATCATATATATATATTTAAATCCAAAAACTATAGACAAGTACTATTCCACCAAGCTTATACCCAAAATAACACACTAGGAAACCACGAGAAGTCACTTAGTCTCAAAGGCATTTTACAACTCAAGGTATCATCCAAATATTCTGACTTATAACAACTAGCCCTAACATAGGTATGATCCTGAAGACTATCTAATATAACCAAACTCTTAAGTTCAAAAGATCAAGTCACCAACAAGCTCAAGTTCTTAGGCAACTCATTCAATCAACCTAACATCATCAATTCCCATGAATCATTCACACACACACACCATGGCAAGTCTCAATGGATTAAAATCTCTAAAGCATAACACACTACACTCTCCCATGGCTCCATCACTTGCCATTATAAAGTGAACCTGAAATCTACACAATATTCCTCAACGTCTCGAAATTCACTCACCTAAAGCCATTACACAACAAACACAGGGGAAGATATCCACAAAAGGTCACAAGGGCAAGTTAAGGATACAAAAGGAAAGATTCAGAAAAGTGACAAAAAGAAATTTTTAACGAGAGTATTAACTGGAAGAGATGAAGAAGAATCTAGATAGAGGGAATAGAGCAAGGTACAGAATAGACAAGAAAATCATCGATGAGGTTGAAACACACTTCCATTAGGCTTATCGATCTTCAATCTTCAGCAGAGGATACTTCTTCGAGCTAACACATGGTCCACTTCAAGACGTTAGATACAAATAAGGATGACATCACTCAACACAATCAACAAACAAGTTAGAACCTATCAAACATCAATTACAGTAAGGCCTACCACCTTAGGTCCTAATGTCTACCCATCTCTCATTTATTATTAATTAGTCAAGTTATTTAAGGTTGGGGTGCACGAATGTGCGTCGGGAGCATTATAGCTCTGATACAAACTGTGACACCCCGCGATTTCGCAGTAAAGTAAACACATAGATTTGCAGTGGAAATACGAGATTTTTTTTAAAACTTTAAAAGCAAAACCGTGAATGCCACTATATTATAAAAACCAAAGCATATTTAACAAATCGTTTATATAAATGGTAACTTAAATAAATGTGAGGGATCTCGATCCCTCGTTAAAAACACAAAAAAGATATCAACTAATGTAAACTACAATGCTAAGAGTGAATCGATGTAAGTACAACGCTCACTAGCTCACTCGTCATACCCTATGCAACACCAACGTGGAACATGTTCATTCATGAAACATGAATGCCAGAGTCAGTGGGGAGTAACTCGGGGTACTCCCAGCCATATCACATCAAAACGCACATAAACAAGCATATAACCATACTTCATCATGCATACCTACATATCATGTCGGATATAAGAATAACATTACATAATAGTAATATATAAGAGCATGTGAATCATTAATCATATCATCATCATGTAATGAGGACTCGGAGAAGACTCCCCTTGGCAACCAAATAGATCACTAAGGGCTTGCATCTAAATAGTAGCGACCGTATGCTTGAAAAGGTTAGGGACTCAACAAACAAACCAATCATAGGCATTCAACAATTCAAGTATACAATCCAACATATGACCAATCATACTCGCTAACATACTCTCACGGTAAATGAACTGCACTAGCATCTCCTCTATGCAGGACAAGACGACACCATACTCTAATCCTCCCGGTAGGACTACGATGATAATACATTCCTAGTCTAAATATGGCTAGACTCTTGGTACGAGGCGTGTATCCGATTTGACATGTGACTAGGCGTACACACATCCAAGACTCGGTCAACAATAAATAAGCTGAGTACCTTAAATCCGGCAATGCGGCCAATGGCAGAGGCGAATACAGAATAAGTATACCAATCTTGGTAGTGTGTCCAACAAGAAAGTTTTTCACAATAGCAAGTACTCAAATCAATGAGGCGCCGTGAAACGGTCAAGCAAGTACGCTACTTGCAAATAACACCACCTCGCAAGGATACAACATTTGACGGCCGCGTCAATCAATGCATTGTGTTCGCCTCCCAACAACGTCATCATATCTCTAGTAAATAAATACAACAAGCATCAAGGTTATACCCCCATCGCTCCGACATCAAGTCTAATGAATATAGAGGTGCAAGCGGGAAATGAGAGTTCCAAAATATTAAATAGATAAAACTCGACCTATTACTCAAGACTAAGCATATGAGATAGGCATAGGAGAAATTATATAGTTCATACATAATTACTTAATGTCATTCCATGAGATTATAAGATAAACAAACCATAAAAATCAATACATATGAAGATGTAAGAGACGAAGGAAAGAAAGGCTTATAGGGGGTACTAGGCGGTCAGGCAGACCAGCGGCGGGGGGCCTGGTGGGTACCCAACAACAACAAAAAAAGCCAATTTCATTTACAGAGGCTCCCAACCAGTCAGGCTAACCGACGGCTGGTGGCCGGCTGGGAGTTCCTTTCTCAACACAAAAATCAACCAAATACAAGGGGGCTTCTAGCCGGTCAGCTAACGGGCGGCCGGGCGGCCGGCTAGGAGTTTACCCCAACTATCAAAACTCAATACAACAACACAGGACTACCAGACGGTTGGCTGACCAGCAGGTGGTAGGCCGGCTCAAACTTCCCTTGTCCCATTTTTGTCAAAATTCCAACTTTCACTTTAGGAGGTTCCTAGCCGGTCAGTGTGCCGGATAGGACTACTTGTGATATACGGGACCCGCAATCACGTGCCTCGACAAGAAAAATGCGCGATGTGACGTCGTATTGAATACGCGTTTGTGGAGTCGTCACCAACTTTTGTGGGAAGTTGGAACCGTTCAAATACTTCATGCCATGCCAAGACACAAAACGATGACAGGAACACTAAGAACTCGTTACCCTCAGCATTGTATATCTAGAATGACTCTCGTGGATGCGAATGAACACAGGTGTTCTCCGAGATCTAAAGTAAAGGGTGAGGGTACGTATTAGGAAGCTCTTTTGATCAAAAATCTAATCCCGCCCGCCTCGATAGAGGCCTCTACTAATGGTTAAACAAACTCTTATGTACTTGATATGTAATCTGTTATATGCATGTCATGCAACATCCAAATTTTGATCCTAGCATGTAAGTTAAGACTTGTCGGTTGACATGTATTTTAACAATCAATTAGATCAAAAGATTCAATTGACAAGTGAAAAAGCAATAAATCATACAATATTACATGAGAATAAATTATAAAAGAATAAAGATTACAATGGCTTTCATGATCTATGTCGGAAATATGTTTAAAAGACGAATTTTGAAAGAAAGAAAATAAATAAAACTAAAATGAATCAGATTAGCAGCAATAATACGATTAATAGTCGATTTATTTAATGAATTTAACTACGTCGAAGCAAACCAAGAAGTTCAGAGACATAACATAACCCAGAACAGGCGCAACAGGTGGCGCGTCCTTTGGAAGAGGCGCACCCTTTCCTGCGTCTGTTTTTGAGCTGGGTTCTGGCTGTTAAATCAGAATCGCGATTATTTAGAGTTCGTTTGTAAGTTTACGGTTCATTATTGATCTATAAGTGGAATTGAAGTGATTTAATTGATTTTAAAAATACCAAACTATATCAAAGGCGGATCTAAGGACTAGATATGAACAAAACTAACCATCTAAGACACGATCTTGAATTAAAGACAACAAAAACCCACTAATATCGACTATTAGGGATCCTAGTCAAGAACTAGATAAATAAACATGAAGTGATGTTAAAAGGTAATTTATGAAAGACTAATAATAAAAACAAAGGTTTGAAAACGGTTTTAACATGAATCCGACATAAATCTTAAATAATTTATTCAATACAAAAATAAAGTATAAGATGGGATTATTACACCCTCAGACTTAGATGTCTGACAAAACGAGTTAAATAAGTTGTCTTTTAGCGATAGCTCGACTTGATGTAATGAAAGTGCCCTCGAAAGAGGAAATCGATTGATTAAAGTTAATTAATTAGGTTGAATTGGGTAAATTGGTAGGTCAATGCAAAACTAGACAGGTACCCAGAAAGATATGAGCTTACGTGGTCGATTAATCAAACACGTAGTTGTCAATAAGCTTAGAGAAAAGTCTAGAATGCAAAGAGAGAAGAGAAGGGGCGGAACACTCGCGTGCTTTGAAAGTGAGAACGAACCTCTCCTTATATAGGGAGAAATCCGAAGAGTGTTGGAATTAGAAATCTAGAAAATATTCCGGAAACAGGAAAACAGACCTAAGGATGAGGCGCAATAAGCACTGCGACCCTGGGAAGAGGCGCAACACCTGATGCGTTACTTCCTGAGCTGTCTCCTACCATAAACAAAAGATTTACTTGTTTCTTTTTAGGAATTGCAGTAGATCTCGAATACTCTTCAATAAAATACGGATATATTTTACCAAAAAGGATAAGTTTTGAAATATTAAAATATCTGGAATATTTTCGAGCGTTCAGACACGGTTTTGAAAGACGATTATCAGAAAATGAAGCGTTTTTTTACCCGGACTCCAAATAAACTCTAATGACTGTCAAAACGACCGTATCGGTGTGTAGATGACGACCAAGGGGTAGACACAACTGTTTGAGCTATCACTTGATGACAAACTTATGAACTGTCATACAACATTTCGCTGTAACATACATGCGGGCCAATCATTTTAAAGGCTGTCGACTGTCGGGGAGGGTCGTTTAAAGTCCATTAGACTACGTATGAAATCTCACCAGCCATAAGAAGAAATCATACCTGAGCATCTTCTTACTTGGACTTGAGGCACGTAGTGAGGCTCGCCAGTCGTTGAATGGGGCATACGTAATGAGGCTCGCGAGCCATCTTGAATAGGTGAGGATCCGCTTGTGTCTGTTGTCAGGAGAAATCTTTGCTGGGGAAATATATATGTCACTGTATTGGATGTACGGAATACTCCGTCAGGATTGAACCGTTCCGTTGCGCATTCATGCTTGGTTGTGGCAAGCAAAACTCCGATGATAAAAATTAGGCCTACGGATTGCATGTCCGGAAAAGAGGTCCTTGTTGATTTGGATAACGTCACGTGACGGTTTTGAAACGGATCGAGGCGCGGATCTTGAAGAAGAACCAAAGTAAACGAAGAAATATGTTGGAGAAGAGGCGCACATGAAATGGGCCCACAAATAACTAACTAGTAACCGATTTTTGAAAATAGGCGAAAGAATGCTGGGAATGGGCGCAACAAGAACTGGGACCCTTGGAAATTACGAAACAGACGGGTTTATTTATTTGCTCGAAACACAATAACTTATCAAAACTCGACGAATCTTGTGGAAATCTTGATCAAAATAATCCATCAATCATGACTAATCGAGGTATGCATTCCAATCTCGTCTTAATCATTTGTATTGCTCGATTTTTGGCCGAAAAACTAGGGTTTTCTTCCCCAAATAGCTCGAAAATTAGGAATTATTACTCCATTTCGAACTGTATGTTAGAAATGGATATTAGAAATGAACATTAGGCGTGATTAGGTCGTAGCCATGTATTCGTCTTGCGTTTTCATTGAGTTTTGACCAAAATGAGACGGTCACTCTGCTGATTCGAAAACCATCTTGAAAATGACCCGAGCTTTAACCATTTGGGACGAAACTTCATATTTGGAACCGTTGTTTGATAGGTAACCTTTCTATGAACTCGGATTTTTTATTCGCGTCGACTTTTGTAGGACGCTTTTTTTCGTGGCATAAGGACTTTTAAGCGAAATGTTGTCGAAATTTTGACTCAAACCCCTAGTTAGACTTCACTTGACCTTACCCTACATGTGTAGTCTGGTTTCTGAAATAATGGCCAAAGATGACCGTAAAACTTTTTTAATGACTAGAAAAGTGTATATTTAAGGGTAGTACCGTTTTAATTGGTCTAGATTGGTAGTGTTAGCGAATTCATTCCCGTCTAGGTCTGTGATTCTAATCGCACCCCCTGAAAATATGGAATTTACTAAGAAAGGTTCAGCGCAGTTTGGTTTGAATTTCCCTCGTGGATCGACAGGTAGGAGAGCTCTGACTGATTTGAGCACTAAGTCTCCTTCTTTGATGTTTCTTGACTTAACTCGCTTGTTGAAGGCTCGTTTGATATGTGCCTGATATGTCTGTACATTATGTAATGCACATAGTCTTCTTTCGTCCAAGAGGACAAGTTCATCATATATATATCTCTATTCCAATCAGCTTCTGGGATTTGACTTTCCAAGAGGATGTGCAAAGATGGGATTTCGAGCTTTACTGGATGTACAACTTCCATCCCGTAGATTACATAGAAAAGAGTGGCCCTAGTGGGCGTCCTAACTGAAGTGCGATAACCCCATAATGCAAAGGGTATCTTGCGGATTTGACGACATTTTTGTTACCTGCCTCTACCGCGCCATTAGTCTGTGGTCTATAAGGCGAGGAGTGATGATGCTTGATCTTATATGTAGCTAGCAAATGCTCAAGCTCTCCTTGGAAGCGTGATCCGTTATCACTGATGATTTCATGTGGGCAACCATATCGACTGACGATATTGGTTTGTATGAATTTTGCCACGTTTTTAGCATTGACACTAGTATAAGATGTCGTTTCGACCCATTTGGTGAAATAGTCGATAACTACCAAGATGAAACAGTGACCTCCTGTTCCATATGGAGTGATTTTTCCAATGATATCGATTTCCCAAGAAGAAATGGCCAAGGAGAGGTCATGGTATAGACTAATGAAGGGGGAACGTGTTGTACATTCCCGAAAACTTGGCAATTATGGCAATGTCTGAGGTATTTAATACAATCTGTCTCCATTGTTGTCTAGTAGTATCCTAGATGTGTGATCTTCTTTGCCATCATGGGTCCACTCATGTGAGGACCGCATTCACATTCTCTTCACGAGGTAGATGTAGGTAAATGACTTGATCAAAGAATTGAGCTACTTGATCTATCCTAGCTTGATAAGGTGCTAGACTTTTACTTCGAATTTTCCAAGATCCCTTCACTTGGATGATGATTAGCGAGGAGTCTCCATGTACTAGAATATTCTTAATGCCTAAGCTGACTGCTGCATGTAAACCGATGAGGCAAGCTTCATATTCTGTTGCATTGTTTTTTACCTCGAAGTCGAGTTTGACAGATATTGGTGTATGATCACGTTCAGGAGAAATCAACAATACCCTTACCCCAAATCCTCTTAATTTTGATGCACCATCAAAGTAGAGGTCCCAAGGGTCTATACAAGTCCGTAGTATGTCCTCGTCTAGAAATGACCACGTGTCTATCACTTGGGTATCGTTGATAGCATTGTATGCGAAGAGTTCGGCGACGGCACGTCCTTTTATGACTTTCAGAGGTACATATTTGAGATCGAACTCTGAGAGCATTAAGGTCCATCTTGCTAGACGTTCGTTGAGAACGGGTTTCTCGAATAGGTATTTGGCGGGATCCATCTTGGAATACACTTTGACATAGTAGCTAAGCATGTAATGGCGTAGCTTCTTTGTTGCCCACACAAGTGCGAGGCATGTCTTTTCGAGAGGTATATATTTACATTCATATTCCAATCACTTCTTACTAAGGTAGTAGATAGTTGTTTCCTCATTCCCAACAGTTTGTGCGAGCATGGCTCCCACGGCTGCTTTGGTGACTGTGAGATATTAACCAAGAGGTTGATCTTGTTGAGGAGGCATTATTACTGGTGGTTTTGCTAATATCTCCTTGATTCTGTCAAATGCCTTTTGGCAGTCATCATCCCACATGGTATGATAAGTTTTCGTAAGCGTTTTGAAAATAGGTTCACAAATCGTACTATACCTTGCCCGGGAATCCTCTAACCTCTTTTTCTGTTTGGCGTTGTGGCATTTCGATTAAAGCTTTGATCTTGGACGGGTCAATCTTTATTCCCCTCTGACTGACAACATGTCCTAGGAGTTTGCCCAAAGTTACTCCAAATGCACATTTCTGAGGGTTGAGTCTCATGTTGTATTTGCGCAATCTGAGAAAGAACTTGCAAAGATTCTTGAAATGCCCTTTCTTATCTTTGGATTTGACGATAATGTCGTCCACGTACACTTCCACTTCTCTATGCATCATGTCATGTAGCAACGTAGTTGCGGTACGTTGATATGTAGCCCCAACATTGATTAGCCTGAATGGCATCAATGTGTAGCAATAGGTACCCCATGGAGTGACGAAGACTGTTTTATGCATGTCTTCTTTGGCCATTATAATCTGATTATACCCGGCATACCCATCCATGAAAAAATAGCAATGCGTGATCTGCCGTATTATTTACTAATATGTCGATATGTGGTAGAGGGAAGTCGTCTTTGGGACTTGCTTTGTTCAAGTCTCTGAAATCAACACACACTCGGATTCTCCCATCCTTTTTGGGAACGGGGACATGTTAGCCACCCAGTCAGAATATCGGAAACTTTGATCAATCCGGCTGTGAATTGCTTATCGACTTCTTCTTTGATTTTGAGAGCCCACGCAGTTCTCATTCTGCGAAGATTCTGTTTTACAGGTTTGAAACCTGGCCAGATTGGAATTTGGTGCTCTGCGATATCCATGTCGATCCCTGGCATGTCTTTGTAAGACCAAGCTAAAAAGTCTTTGAACTATTGTTACTATTCCATGCTAAGCTATGAGAAACAAAGGGATGGGGATTGACGGCAGTAGAAGACTCTCAAGAAACTTCGCTAGACTCAAACTTTGACTCCGACTCCGACTTAGACTCGAATTCATTGTCTTCTGGCTCTCCTTTGAACATCTATCCTTTTCCAGTGGTGACTTTGAAGAGCTTCCCTTGGTTGTTAGTCCACTTGATTGATTTTCTCCATGCTTTGGGCTGACTTGAATCAGCATCGGTGATTAGCGCCGCGGGGTTGACATGATCGTCTTGAAGTATCATGGTAATGATCTCATCCTACACAGATCTGACGAATCGGTCCTCCGTAAACAAGAGACTGACAACTTGTTCGTCCAAATAAGGCGTTTGACGAGTCCTAACGGTAGAAACCGTATCTAAAGGGATAAAGTAGCAATCGTGGAAGACCTCGATTCCCGCTAGTTGTATTCCCTTATAATGTATGCCAAGGTTCTGGAAAGCCGTGGAAGTATTCCTGGCATCCTTCTCTGACGAAGTATCCATTCAGAGTACAGAGGTAAGGTTGCTTCTGGATTCCCTTTTCTTTACGGTTTTGAGCTTGGATAAGTATTTCTAGAATTTCCTTCTTCGTGGGTTTATATCCCAACCCTAACGGTATCTTTCCAGATTTCCTTTGTTTGTAAGGTATAGGAATACTCTTCCTAATGGGGTTCAAAGGCATTCCTAGGAAGTATCCTTGGGATTTAAGCATGTGGTTGACCACTAGGTTGAAATAGGGGTCAAAATATAGAGGTGCGAACTCACTCTCTACTAGATTGAAATTCTGAAATCCCTCAAGTTCGTATATTGGATCTGTTACCACTTGGTTGCTAGATATCTTCTCTATGACAGCCTTAATGGGTGACGAGGTGATCGTCACTATCTTGCCATCCAGAGGGATTTTGATCTTTTGGTGTAAGGTGGATGTCACTGCTTTGGAAGCGTGAATCCAAGGCCTTCCTAGGAGTGTGTTGAAAGTGTTGGAGTAAGTGTCCTCCACAATAGTGCATTTATATAATAAAACTCATTTGGAATATATGTGGCATGATTACTATGTTTTGATAGTGCACGTTAGTTGATTAACGTAAATCGGTAATGCTCACCTGACTAGAGTTAGACGTTATTGTCGTATGACGGCGGTAATCAACTGATCCCTTTAGGTCACACCTATAGGATGAGACCCAAATAGAATACTAATTATTTGTATATGGTACAGTTTAATTAGCACATTACATATATTTGATAAGTACGTTTTGTTACGAGAGTTATTTATTGGAAATTGAGTTAGGAACTCATTCCACTTAAGTTTATTAGTCAATTATACAATAACTGACTTAATAAATTTTACGTCTTATTTAATACGATTAAATAAGATTTAATTTAGTGATTAATTGTTAATTTATTTAATTAGCTGAGGTTTTTTAATATTTTGAGGTAGAGGTAATTAGTTAATTATATTTACAACGAGTTGTAAAATAAATTAACTGGGTATCGTGGGAACTATTATATATTGATATAATGGTAAAATATCACTTAAAAGTGAAGTGCATATGTTTTATTAATTTTTGTCATATATTTTTTAAATGATCAAATTAACACTTAATAATATAAGATAATTAAGCATATGATCATAAGTATTTGTGGGACAAATATCAAAAATAAATATGGACCATTTTAGCTACATGTGAGCCGAAATTGTCCTCATGTAGAGCAATGATGATTGTTCTTATTTTATTAGCACACTTATTCACATGATAATGACATTGGCTACACTACTTTAATCATTTTGTACAAAACAACACATAAAGCATTTGCATGTGATTTAAAATTAGGCACATATATACCCACTTGTGTGGGTTGTGCCTTGAGATTGCAAGCTTAATTTGCAAGCTTAAGAGGATTCTAGAAGAGGTTGTATATTTTATATTCACCTGTGGGTTTCTAGATCCTAATTAACCTAAGTTAATTTGCAAGCTTAAGAGGATGTCTTAAGTAAGCACTAAAGATTTGGAATTAGTGTGTCAATCATGTCATAAAATATTTCTCGACATCTCGAGGAATTATTTTGATACATGAAGTTTAGTGGGAGTAATGTGGTGTGCATCAGTCTTATATGTGGAGACATATTGATCATTTTAGATGATGAAAGATTTTGGAGAAGTAGAATACATCTCTTAGATATCCTGATTTATGAAGATAAATCTAAAAGGATATTAGCGTTGAGTAAAAATTCTTATATTGATAAGATCTTTGACTAGTTACAGAAAGTTGTGTTGGAGTAGGTGTCCTCAATAATAATGGACCACATAATAAATCTTATTAAGACGTATAATTTGGATACTTATTGACTATATATATGATAAGTTAGTTGATTATAGTAAATCAATAACGGTTGGCTGACTAGAGTTTGACGTTATTATCGTATGACGACGGTGATCAACTGATCCCTTTCGGTCACTCCTATAGGGTGAAATCCAAATAGTAACTAATTATTTGTATATGATACAGTTATTTAGTCCATTACATATATTCGATATGTACGAGAGTTAATTGTTAGAAATTGAGTTAAGAACTCAAATTCGATTAAGTTTATTTTTCAATTATGCGATAATTGACTAAAAAATTTATATCTTATTTTAATATGATTAAATAAGATTTAACTTAGTAAATAATCGTTAAATTACTAAAATAGTTAAGGTTTTCAGATGGAGGTAATTAGTTAATTATATTTAAAAAGAGTTGTAATATAAATTAACTAAGCATTGTGGGACCCATTATATATTGATATAATGGTAAAATATTACTTCAAATATTAAGTACATATTATTTATTAATTTGTGTCATATAATTAATATATGATCAAATTAACACTTAATTATACAAGATAATTAAGCGTATGATTATTAAGTATTTGTGGGACAAATATCAAAAATCAAAATGGATCAAATAAGGCCTCACATGGCCGGTCATGGTAGTGTTGGTAAGGTGATGATGGTTGCTTTTGTTCATGCTCACAAGTCACATGTGATTATGACATGAATAGTAACCTAAAATCATTTCATTCAAGACTACACTCTACCACTTTGCATGTGAATTAAAATAAGCAAAATAAGTCCCTTATGGGGCTTGTCATGACCGGCCATATTGTCTTTATAAGGGCAATATGGTTGTTCATTTCATTTGTTCATTCTTGCTTATTTTCTCATACATCTCTCAAAACTCATCTTCTCACTAAAACTCTCATAATACTAATATTTACAAAGTATTACTAGTGTAGTAATATATTCTAATATTAGTAGCATATATCTATCTTATTATCTAGTTAATAATAAGGGTAGATTATTTGGTATCATCTTGGTGCAACTTGAAGGAGGTCTTCTAATTTGGAGATTGTTCTTCTTCATCCAAATTTATAGCTCAAGAACAACAAGAAGGAGTTCTTGTTGTGCCCATTTAATTTCCAAATCAATGTGAGGAAATTTCTTCTTTTATATAAATGTCTTTATATTTGCATGCATGTTACATATATCATTAAATACTAAATTAACAAGTAATTTAGTAACTAATTAGAAGACTCTAATTAAGGTCTATGGACTTTCATGTGGTATCAGAGCTAGCTTATATCGAATATAACCCGGTTTTGCGGAAATGCGTGATAATAACACTTTAAAATCACAAAACAATTTTTAGATCATATTTAAGTCCAAGTTAATTATCCCAACTCATTTAGGCCTCAAAATTAGTCATTACTCAATTTTTGACAATAATTCAACTTGTTGTTATTTAATTGCTCATAATAAGACTTTTAAAATTATATTTTAATCAAATAAATCCAAATTTAATTACAATAATTTCAAAATTTGAATTTCAAATTCTTGAACATTCTGAAACATTTCCATGACACTAATAATGTCAAAAAGTCATGGTTTAAAATTTTGAATCGGTTTTGAGAAAAAAATGGTTGCGCTTTATCAGTTTTATCAAATAAAATACATAAAGCATGCAAAAATTAATCATATTAAATTTTTAACTTTAGATTTGAAATGTGGGACATTTATCCAACCAGAAACAATTTTCTCTTGACATGAAAATTATGTTAGCTATATTTGCTAAATTAGTCATTATTTATGCCATTTTTACATTAAAAATTCATACATCATGCTAGACAAATCACATTAGTCTCAAATTGTCCAGTCTAACAGGAAAACATGCAGGTGACAACATACCAAAAAGTCATAGTCAGATTCAAAGTCGAAGTGTTTTTGACCATTTGACCGTTATTTATTTCATTTTATCATATAAAAATCATAAATCATACGAAATAAATCCAATTCACACGAAATTTTACATAAAGTAAGTAAAATGCATGTGTGATATTGAGTAAAAATTGCAAGGTCAGAAGATAAGTCTAACTGTTTTTTAGCATTTTAAACATCATTTTACTCATTAAAATGTAATAAAAACACTAAAAATCATATTTGAGCACTATAAATTTCCATAAATCATTAAAATGACCTAAAATCATATTAGGACCAGAATATATTGACATGAAAATAACTTTGTGATTTTATCTTATAAAACATAAATTATTAGTTTTCTTTAAAGTTACAATAACTCGAAAAAACTAAAAATCGATTATGCATGCAACAACCAAGGCTCTTGATACCGCTTGTATGTTTCTTAAACTCGATATTAGACATTTCTAATATCATATTATTAATAGTTTACTCTTAAAATATATGGAGCTTATGCATGCATAACAAAAGATAAGGAAAGAACAATTTCTTACATTGATTATGAAGTAATATGGGCACAATATTTGAACTTGTAACACCCGGAAATGTACCCTATTTTTCTAGTAGAAATATTTTACGAAATCTTTTCAGCAAATTTAAGTTTTAATCTATAATTTTATGGTCCGAGTCGAATTTAGAATTTCCGAGTTCGTATTTGGAATTTCCGCGAGATTCCATGAGAATCCCGTCTTAAGGCGAGTTTGACTTTTCTTGACTTTTAAGTCGTCTTTGACGTTTCTTGACTTTTAAGTCGTCTTTGACTTTTCTTTGAGCGTCTTGACTTTTTAAGTCGTCTTTGACTTTTTTGCTTTGACTTTTTCTTGACTTTTAAGCCGTCTTTGACTTTTTGTTGACTTTTCCGACTCACCCTTTACTTATACTCCCTCCTAACCTTAACCTAATTCATTCTAACACAAACACAAACCAAAACCCTTTCTTCTTCCTCACCATAAACACCAAAAACCTTGCTTCCAATTTTGATCCATCTTTGAATCACCGTATCTCCTTCGTTTCTTATTGAAATTCACGTAAGTTCATCTTATTCTTCCCCTCTTAGCTTCCTCTATCCGTATTGGTAATAAAATTACCGTCTTTCTCGCTTTTTAAATTATCCGTCTTTCTCAAGGTGAAATATATTCATCTTTTATTACCTAATTGTAAGTGGAGACTACTAGGAAAGCTTAGTAATCGACTAAAGACGCGTAAAGGTAACGGTGAAGGGTTACTCGGTATCATTTACGTGTTTTGCATGCTTTATATGTTAGAAATCGTATTTAGAATACGATTAGAAGCTTAGGAATCATGTTATGATTTATGATTGTTGTTATTTGATGATTGTTGATGATGATATTGATTGTTGATAGTATGATTGTTGATGATGAATATTGATTGTGATAATTATTAGAAGTGAATTAGGAGAATTGGAAATGATAGAAATGGTGTTTGTTGTTCTCGGGTGACTTGTGCAATTTCACTACACCGACCCTTTTTCGTAGAATGATCATATCTCCTTCGTTACTTGCTTGTTTTGGGCTTGTGACCATTCGTTGGAACCGTAAGAGGATAATTTATCACCTCGACTTGGAATTTCTGCATTCCCAAATATAGAACTCTAGTTATGACCGTTTGAAGTGGACCCTTATTTTAGTTAGTTTCCAAACTTTGTTTTTGTGTGTAGTTGTGCTCCGAGCCGGGGTACCGGCCGCCTCCCTCCACACCGGCCTGGAACACGGCTGTATTTTTCTTATAAAATCTCTAAAACTCGTAATTCATATTAGTTCGCATGATTCGTTTATCGTATAATTTTACGTAGTGACTTATAATATTCATGTTTTGGATATATGATATTTCTTTCGCTTGTATCACATGTTTTGTGACGGTTTTTGGTATGTCCCACTTTGAGTCGGTTTTTACAAATGATACGGTTTGAGCACTATTTTGTCTTGTGCTTTGTACTCTCATTCCCTTGGCTACCTTCCCGTTCGTAAGGCTGGAATGTCGGAACGGAGAGGTATCCTACTGCTTAAATGCATGTGTTAGTGGGCATACGACGACGTTGTTGGGAGTTGAACGCTATGCGTTGATCGACCCGGCCGTCAAATGTTGTGTACTTGCGAGGTGGTGTTATTTGCATGTAACGTACCGCTTGTTATGAGGCTTGAGCTCTTTTCCGCCTCTTTCGTGAATTGATCTACCGAATTTGGGGTACTCGGCGTTTTCTTTGTAAGACCGAGTCTTGGATGCGAAATGTTATCGCATGTCGAATCGGAAAATGTGATTCCGAGATCCTGGCCAGGTTTAGACTAGGACCGTATTATTATCGTCGTGCTACAAGGAGGAAATTAGTCTACATATACGAAATGTGATCGTGTATGAGTTCAGGGAAATGTGATCTCGTGGATGCCTTTTAATCATACTTGCCATGTACACGATGCTAGTGCGTTTCATTTACCGTGAGAGATGTCGTCTTGTGTCGTCGTTCTTGAATGCGTGATTTCATGATATTGTTCATGGTCATTGCATGATTGGACACCGTCAATGTCTTGGTTCGTGAATGGATGATAATATGTTGGATTTATTGTGATCATCGCATGACTTGACTTGGTTTGTTTGTCGAGTCTCCATCTTATCAAACTTATACCGCTAACGGTGAGATGTAAGCCCTAGTGAGCGTATTCGGTTGCCTAAGAGTGTCTTCCCCGAGTCTTTGAATAACATGATGGATTCGGATTTGTGCCTCTTATGCTCTTATCATTATCTATAGAATTGCCTATCTATTCTTATCGTACCTCACATGTATATCTATATATGCATGATTTTACTTTTGTATTTCCTTATATGTACGTTTAAGGTGATATGGCTGGGAGAACCCGGAGTTACTCCCCACTGATTGTGGCGTTCATGTTTTTCATGAATGAACAGGTTGCTTGCATGGATGGCTTTTTGCTTATGCTATTTTGGGTTCGGGTGTGAGCTAGCGGGCGTTGTCCCTGAATGAAACACCTCTAGACGTTGTTTAGCTAGTTGCTAAATCGATTAGAAAAATACCCCATCTATTTCGAAAATACCCCATCTATTTCGAAAATACCCCGTCTATTTTGTAAGATCACTTTTACTTGTTAACCTTTTGGAGAGACTTCGTCTCTTGATGTAGTATAATTCGTACTTTAGTTTGTAATATGTGACACTCCTCGTATTCTTTCCTTGCATGTATAAAAGTTTTTAAAACTTCATATTTCCGCTATATATTTCACATGCTTGTATGTTTTATCTTTCCGCATTCGCGAGGGTTGTCACAGAACTCCTTTCAAATATTGTTCATGAGCTATGATTATGAGGATGAATTCCAAGTTCTTAGTATAAGAACACTCCTATTAGTAGCACCCAAGACAACCCTTTTTATCTCTACTAAAATACTACACTAGTATTATTAGTAGTAACCCTTTAAAATAAATCTCATAACTCTATTACTACACTAGTAATTTTATTAGAATATGAACTCTAAATTATGTGAAAACTTCTTGAGTTTTTAGAGTAAGAAAGTGAATTTAGAGAGAAGTGGAGATTGCATGCAAAAATGAAATGAGATTGTGTGTGGAATAAGAAGGAAATAATCCTTCTTATTTTGGTAGCTATGACCGGCCACCCACCCATCACATGGGTGTGGTGTTGTCCCTTTCACTTGTTCTTAACAAGGCATTAGGTTGAGTGTAGGTATTAGTCTAGTGTATGATTGTGTCTAATTCTCAATTAGAATAATACACAAAAACTAATCACCCTAAAATACACTACAAAACCGGTGCACCCCACTTAAAATGGGTGTCTATTTTATTTTTTCAATTTGTCATGTGTCACAAATATGACATGTGACATGTAACATGTAATCTTTTCTTATAAATGTACATTTAACTAATTTAAATGTAATTTCATAACAAATAAATTAGACTTAACATTTTAAGTCACATATTATAATTACATGTAAATAAAATGGGTCATCTCATATTTGGTTAATATAATCCACAACAATTTGTAATTATAATCAACCAATTTTGCTTATCTCAAATGTTTCATAAACATAATGCATTCTTAGTAATATAACAATTAAATTACTAAAATGAATCTCATTTAATCATATTACAATAAGATATATTTCTTACTTACAATATAAACTTGGTTCAATTTAAGGGATTAATTAATCTGTATCGCTATACAATTAATTAATGTACATGATTAGGGGATTGTTCTTTAGGTGTGACCTCAAGGGATCAACTGATCACCATCGTCATACGACAGTAACGTCAAACTCAATTGAGCCAATCATTACTGATTTATATTGACCAGTTGACTATAATATTCATCATCCCTTTGTATTGTTATTATTGAGATTTAATTATGTGATCGCATTATTGTTGAGGACATTTACTCCAACAATCTCCTACTTGTCCGAGACAAGTGTGCGTCACCAATTCTCTTGTCCTATTACAATCTCCCACTTAATGCAAGGTGTCTTGCAGGTCGTACTTGCATATGATCATATCAAGAGTGGTTTCCTCGATCTGGAGAGTAACAGTCTGACCGGAATTATCTACCATAGATACCTTCCTAGCGTGGCCACGCATTCTCAGCTTACTCCTCCTCGAGTGGCCTTGCGGTTTAAAATAACCCTGACAAGGAGTGGACAATTCCTATCGCACTATTCCCTTCGAATAGCCACAGCTCATTATGACCCAAAAGATGCTCATTTGACCCCAGTTACGAAGGTCGTGTAGCATAAATCAAAGTCACTCTGAAAGTGTGCCACCTTAGGCGAACAGTCTTTAGTCAAAGAATTGACTCAAAAGAATACTAGTAGCTCTTGCTACGACCAGGCTACAAGAGTTGCCAGAACTCTATAAGCGGTCACTGCCCGACAGATTGTCCCTTATAGTCTGTCTATGTGATCGATTGGTCATCCCTTATGACCCTATGACACTTTGAACTTGCCATCAATCGCATCACACTCTAGTCACTTTGAGACGTCACCTAATATAACTAACTAGGGGCCAATGCTATGTTAATTTAGTCCAATTTAATGGAGTCCAAAAATTGTCTCAGCAATCCATTTGGATATATCAAAGCACAAAACTGAGTTTATGAAACTCAAACGATAAATGTGATTATCATACAAGAACAATCAACACAATGTTATTGTTTCATATCATATAATCTAAAGTTTATTTCGTCCATGACAATTCATGACGATCTTATTAAATGCAATAAAGGCTTGGGTAGTGAATATACCATATATTCATTTATTCCAACCTTGTTAATTGCTTTTCCTTCCATCCAACGTTATTCCTAATAACATGAATTCATCTATGTACATGTCTAGATCTCTATCTAGTGTTGGGCTCTTTGACTTGAAAGAAGCTCACAATCGTTATCATGATAACTGATAGGTATTTAGGTGTAAGGATCTACATTAGATCCTTGTATGCCACCTTATCCTCATCATAATGTACTAGGTCTCTATTTGTAAAATTTATGATGATTGACTCTTCAATCATCCTTTTAGATATTCGCTTCTTTTATAACAAAAGTACGCCTAGGATTTCGATAAATCCTTTTATAAGTTTGGGAATTTGGGTTGTGTAACTTTTACCATATATCCAAATTTTCTCCACCAAACATAAGAGTGTATCCCTTGTTCTCCTCGAGAACTCTATGGATTTTCTCGTAGGTTATCCAATGACTCTCATGTGGATTGTTTTGTTTTAGGCTTGTCATGTAACAACCCAAAAAGTACCCAATTTTTTTCTAGTAAAAATATTTACTAACACTTTTCAGCAGACTTAAGTTTTTTAAAATAGAATTTATTGTTTCGAGTCGTATTTTGAAATTCCGAGTTCGTATTTGGAATTTCTGAGAGATTTCATGAAAATCCCGTTTTTAGTCATCTTTGACTTTTCTTGACTTTTAAGTCGTCTTTGACTTTTCTTGACTTTTTAAAGTCGTCATTGACTTTTCTTGACTTTTAAGTCGTCATAAACTTTTCTTGACTTTTAAGTCATCTTTGACTTTTCTTGACTTTTAAGTCGACTTTGACTTTCGTTGACTTTTCCGACTCGCCTCATAAATTGAAAGACCGAAATTTTATTTTGAAAAATAATAAATTTAATTTATTTTTATTATGATTTATTTGAATTTATGATAATTTAATATAATTATTTTGAATTTATTTGGAATTAAAGAATAACTTTTACGACTTAATCCCGAACATCATTTAACTATTCACGAGTCATCTCAAATCCCGAAACAAACCCGAAACCCGACTTTGGCATGAGTCACACGCCCATGTCATCTTTTTCCACTCACAATTAGATATTCTAATCGTTTTGATTAAACTAATAATAATATCTAGATATTTATTAACTTTATCGATCAGTTAACGAAAATTTCGCAAAACGCTCGAAATCAGATCCGTTTTCTCACCATACCACACGGCTCCTTGGTCCTCTAATAGGACTAGATATTTGTCTTTCTTTTGATTATAATAACATAATATCTTGATATTTAATTTAATTAACTTAATATATATTTATATCTAATCAATTACCGTAATATATTATTAAACCCGAGTCAATTCCGTAACAACAATTTCAAAACCCGACTCATACTCCCTCTATATTTACACGGCTCCCTCATCACCCATTACTCACTAACAACTTTTCATTTTACAACAAATCAACTTAAGATCAAATTAATCGTTCTTCATTCGTTCTTCATTCGTTCTTCATTTGTTCTTCGTCGTTCTTGAGCAAAATCATCATAAAACCTTCATTTCTTATTTAAATCCGTCCTAACTTATATTTCTAGGATCTCCTCTTCGCTCTCCATCTTCATGTACGGTTTATTTTCAATTCCGACAAAATCGTTTTCAACATTTAATTATGGAAAATCAAGTCTAAATTCTAATAATGTTTTTTTTTCTTGTCATTTCTTATAGGGGAAGATTTTGAAGACGAGTTTGGTGACTCGTATATTTTGGGTGAAGATTAGTAGACGGGTTTCTTATTTTATACTTCTTATTTTGGTGCTAATTGATCTTGCTAGCTAAGGTAACGATTCCGAGTTACTCGACGATTTAATGTTACATAGCCTTTGTTTCTTTTGTTTTGGTTCATCTTTTGTTTTTGTTCATGTTATTATGATTTATGGTTTTTGGTAGTATCATGATAAGTAGTAATGATTTTTATGTTGTATGGAATTTTTATCATGTTAGTGTTCTTGACATATTGTATGATTTATTTATAACCATGATTTTGTATGAATGATGGTTGAATTGGATGTTTAAAAATGGATGTTGTTAATTAAAATCATGTTAGAATTAATTTAGGGTGGTGGTTGTTGTGGCCGTGGAAGTGGCCGGGTAAGGGTGGCTGTGAACCGGCCGGTTCAGGCCTGGTTCAGACCGGTTCAGGCCGGTCCAGCCAGGTCTGGGTTGGTCCATGGTGGGTCCGGGTTTTGGTCTTTGGGTTGTGTCGATACTTGATTGTTTTATGGTTGTTTTGACGGGTTTTAAATATGTTAAGCATGCGGGAAATATTAGGAAACGATTTTAGTAAAATCGACAAAACAGCCCAAAACAGGCCCAAACCAGGCCGTGGGCCCAGTCCAGGCCCGTGTCAAGTCGGCCCAAATCAGCCCGTGGGTCCCCTTCCTTAGACTTGTGACGGTTTTTGAGTTTAGTGTTAATTTATCGTGTTTTGTAATTTTAGCAAGTGGGAAATGTTAATAAGTAAAATATTTAATCAAAAAGGTTTTTTCATAAAATTATTATTTCTCACATGTTAGAAATTATGATACGGGATTATAGTTTAATTTGCTATCCTTTAAGTCAAACGGGTTTTCGTAAGATTTAATAATTCACATGTTAGAAGTTTTAATAAAATAACATGTAATGAATATGATGATTTTATGTTCAAGTCTATGTGGTAAAGACTCTGTTTCTAGCCGGTTTGACCAAACGGGTTTGGTCAAACTAAGATCTAGTCAGCCCCGTTTTGACTGATGACCCGTCGCGGGACTCGGGTCGGGGATTTGTCTTCAAGTAAGGTTGTATTTAATTAATTGAATTAGCCTTAGTAGATATTAGGCGATATGATATTTGAATATGATGTATATGCAATTAGTCACATGATAGGATGTTTTTCCCGTGACTGTTTGATTATATGGTTGGTGTCGTGTTGACTAAGTACCCATAGAGAATGATGAGTATATGGCGTCTTGACCATTCTAATTCTAAATGAGTATCTTGGACCATGACATTGATAGGCCCGTACTATCTTTAACGAGCATATGGAGTTCACAGCTTGATAGCTTTTGTGTCCCGGCTTGGTGGGTTTATATCCAGTCGTTGCATGGCTGCCTATTTCCCTTTTGGGAAAAGAGCCCAGCTTAAGTACTAGCCATCTCTGCGGTAGGGGTTCCTCCTAGTAGACTTTCGCGGTGTACGTTATGTCATGAACGGGGAATGGAATAGTTGTTGTCGCTAGGAAGTCGATCAGTCTAGGACTAGGATTGTTTTCCTTCCTACCTTGTTGTATACCTCGAGTTACAGAAGTCGACTAT
>JAIUZE010070890.1:0-68669 GCA_022085475.1 Heliosperma pusillum | reverse complement strand
CAAGTAAGGTTTTATTTAATTATTGAATTAGCCTTAGTAGATATGATGCGATATGATATTTGAATATGAATTATATGCAATTAGTCACATGATAGGATGTTTTCCCCGTGACTGTTTGATTGTATGATATATGTCGTGTTGACTAAGTACCCATAGAGAATTATGAGTATATGGCGTCTTGACCATTCTAATTCTAAATGAGTAGCTTGGACCATGACATGGATAGGCTTTACTGTCTTTAACGAGTATATGTTCACCTGTTGATAGCTTTTGTGTCACTGGCTTGGGCCTTTTGATACCAAGCCGAGGGCATGGCTGCCTAATTGTTTCCACTTTGGGAAAGGAGCCAGCTTAAGTACTAGCCATCTCTGCTTAGGGGGTCGCCTAGTAGAGTTTCTCATGTACGGTTATGTAATGAGACAGGGAATGGGTTAGCTGTTGTCGCTAGGTCTGATCAGTCTAGGGCTAGGATGTTTCCTACCTTGTGGTATAGACTCGAGTTACAGAAGTCGACTATTGACAGGTTCTAAGAACTTATGCCTGTTTGTAGACGTATTGGTCTTTCATGTTTGATGATTCTATGAGTTTTAGAAGGTGAGATGCAAGCCGGCTAAGATTGATAGAGTTTGGATTACTGGTTGTTAACTGATTCACATGATTACGTGTAGGGGTGATCGTTTGCGGGCTTGGACGGACATGGGCCGGGCTTATCTTTGAAAAAATGTCCAGCGGGCCTAATATGCCTTGTCCAAGCCCGCTTAAGAGGGCTTACTAAAGTTGCCCATGTCCGCCTAATTTAAGCTAGCGGGCTTGTCTGTGGGCTTGCGGGCTTGAATGTAAAATATATTAAACTAATTTTTTAATAAAATTAAGGCTAAAGTAGACTTAACATATATTCCAAATTAACTAAAATATCGCAAACTCAACTTAACGTATACAAATTCTATAATTAAACATGATTATTTTAAAGTTACAAGTCTCCAAAAAAAGTAACGATATAAAAAAAATTATTACTACTTACTTTATCATTAATACAAGTTTTATTTCATTTACTCTTATTGCATATTTTTATTTTATTAGTTTTTTGTTTACATGAAGCATAATTTTTTAATTTTATATATGTTTAGCGGGCTTGGTGGGCCTGTCCATGGGCTTCTTAATCATGTCCATATCCGCCCACGAAATATAGCGGGCCGAGCTTAGCCCGTCCGTCAAATAAATTTTTTAATTTTTTCTTGTCCAAGCCCGCTTAAGTAGCGGGCCAAACGGGTAGGGCCAAACGGGCCGGCCCGAAGTTGATCAGCTCTAATTACGTGTTGATTAGGGTTTGAGTGTATCATGACCATGTTACAGGGTAACCTCTGAGCTAGCATACCGGCTTCCCTACCTCTTGTTATAGTTTATTATCGGTTTCACATGATAGCTTTCACATGCTAGGTTATATGTTAGTTATCTGTTTCATAACATGAAAAACATATCATATATGTTAAAGTTTTGTATTTTTCATATACATTGCTTTTATGTTATTCATGTTTTATTAAACTCGACATTTCGTGGCTGGGAGAACTCGGAGTTACTCCCCACTGACTGTGGCTTCCGTGTTTATATTTAATGCGGTTGGCAGGTTTGTGATGCATACTTGGGTACATTGACGAGCTAGCGAGCGAAGTATTTACCTTGGACCTATATTCGGTTCTTAGGATTGTATATTATTATACACTCTTTTATTTCCGTATTTATACGGGAGATATGTCTCCCGTCTTGTATATTTCTTTTGTATAATATTATTTCCGTTTTGTAATGAACCTTTTTATTTATGACACCTTTATTATATATTATCATCTTTTATGTATGTAAATTATTTTTTTTTCTTTCCGCAAATTTGAGGGTGTCACAGTAGAGGTGTCTCATAATTTGTTGATAAATTATATCATATCATAATTTTAAGATATGTCAAATTATAAATAATATATATTTGAGTTTAGACATATCTTTGCGCAATTATATTGTTATAAAATAAAATATAAATGGTAATAGATCCAAAAATAAGGGACTTCATTTAAGTAGATAAATCTATACAATTTCATTATACTAAATAGTTTATTAGGTGTACATAGATGTTAATTGTTTAACATAGACAAACATAATATAAGTATGATATGTTTTGGAAACCATATATGTAAAGGGAAATAAATTAGGATTGTTTTAAAAGATACAATATCTCTATATTCCATAAAAAAAAGTAGATAATTAGCTGATGTAAAATTTAAATTTGATAAAAATAATTGTAGTAACATACATTGGACGTAGCAAATATGATAGTAATCGCTCATATGAGTAATTAAAGTAACAATAATAACAGCGAGAGTTGTGAAAGTAATAATAACAACAGTGGTTGTACTGAAATTAACATTATTAAATGCGGAAGTGGTGAAATGAACGATAATGACGGCAGAATTAGTGAAAGTAACAATAGTCACAACAAATGAAATGAAAGTAACAATAGAAACAATAGATAAAGTATAAAAAATTAGCTAACAATTCGATTTAAGAAAAATATTTAATTTATTTAAAGATGAGTTTGATAAAATTAACAAAATGTATATGACGTAAAAATAGAGTGAGTAGTCAAAGAAACAACAATAACCAGATGAGTAGTGAATGTAATAGTATTAACATGAAATGTCGTGAAAGTAATAATATTAGCTGCAGGAGTACTTAACATGTCTCATAATTCATAATTTGTTAATAAATTTTACATTTTAGTATAAATGGTAAACGTATGAGTTAAGCAAGTATAACATAGTGCTATTTCCTAAAAATTAAATCTAACGATAAATAGAGGTAGTTCGGACGGGTCGGACATCATACCTAGTACTATATATATAAACCAGAAACGAAGGGGCATTATGGAACGACATTACTCATAAGCATATGAAATTTCATGTACAATATAGTATGGATGTATAAAGAGGTTAATTGTTTTGCATAATGATATAATATACGTAGGCTGAGTTTTGAAACCTATAAATAACTAGATAAATCAAGATTTCAAAAGATGTAATATTCCACCGTCCTTTATATTTGCACTTTAATTAGAATATAATAATGAACACTTTTATATGTCATTCTAATCATATATTTAATATTCATTTAAATACATACATCTAATACAATTAATAAAAGTAAAAATAATGGCCGATACTAAATGCGAGAGTAGTGAAAGTAAATACAATAACAACAAGAGTAACGAAAGTAACAATAATAACAACGAGTATAATGACACTAACAATAATAACAACGTGATAAAATATGAATAATTAGCTAACCAATTGATTTAAGAAAAATATTTTATTTATTTAAATATATAAATTTGATAAAATTAACGGGAATAATGAACTTAACTCCAAAAATAACGAGAGTAGTGAAAGAAGTTTAGTAAACATAACATAATTAATTAACAGGAGATGCTTTGAAAGTAATAATATTAACAACGGAAATATTGAATGTGTCTTATTATTAATTGATACATTTTACCTCCTATCATAATTTCAAGATATGTCATCAAAAAGTATATTATAAATGATAAATGTATGAGTTAGACAAATCAAACGTATTATATTTCATATAAAATAAATTTAAACGGTAAATAGAAGTTTTCCGGACCGGACACCAAACTTAGTTTATAAGCAATACATAAAAACCTGCATATACGATAAATACATAATTCTTGTTTATAATCGTTGTAAATCAAAATAATTTATCACGAGACTGTAATTCTGTAAACCATCCAAACCAAAGCTTTTTTTCTGGGAGTTCAGATTTCCTGTCCCATTTTCGTGTCCTATCTTGTATCTCACTATCTCTCCATTTGACACATATACAATAAACATTAAAAATAATTATTTATCATAAAATAATTAGGTGTTAGATGATTAAGCCAATGGAACACAAGATGAGACACAAAAGTGGGACATAAGATTGAGACTCTTTTTCTGTGGGTGATGCGGTGATCCAGTCCTTCGTTATAATTTATAAGAGTTATAAGCTTTCCTTGTGTTTTTCCCAAGACCGACTAACGATAAATGAATATATTGCGCGGGATCTAACTAGTAGATGATTCTTCTAAACCAAATTTATTGCAAATGAACAATGAAATTGACTCAAAACCACATTTATATTGAACATTTTGAACAAAACTAATGATCTCATAACTAAAGAAAAATACGGAGTATCATAATAGGGTTTAGGGGGACCTGCTGGACTCGGGTCGGATTAGCCACCGATGATGGTCCGGGTTTCTGGAATGAGGTATATAAATATCAGTAATTTAACTCAGTTCATCCAATTAGTTTGAATTTATAGATAGTTAGTTTAATTGAAAGGGTGGTTTTTGAGAAATTTGGTGTCTCAGTATTGTTGTAGGTTGTTACTTCACCCGTACTTCACACTCGATTAGATATTTTTTTGGCAGCGGTAAAATAATGTCTTATACAGACGACATTTGACCCATTTGGTCAAATGCACATATTCGCAATATAGTAAGTACATCGGTAAGCAAAAGAGTGTCGGCGGCGAAATAATGAAGATGTTTTTTATACTATAGTCGAGCCCAGTACTCGGAAATGTACACGTGTCAGATACTTCCGCATGAGTTTCAGGAACATAGGCGAAAATTTGGTTTTGGATGAATCAAGTTACATCAGTCTACTGTATTATTGTAACCTTAACATTCATATCGAATCGGTAAAGGGACGTGTATACGCTGACAGTACCATTGAATCGCTAGTATGCCGCTTCACCTGCGTTTATGAATTATGCCTGGATAAGCCCGAGTAGTAGGAATACATTAATATACAGTGAGTATGTCATTCTGAATGCTTATGATGTGAGACGGTAAAATAAGATTAGTTTTAGTGAAGGCGAGAGCTCATCTTGAAGTCAATACTGTTTTGTTGCTGACAGTTTCCTTGCTCATTCTGTAGCTCTACCTGGCAAGATTGAATTTTTCTTGTTTTGGATGTTTGTGAAGTGTTTATGCAGTATCTCAGTGTTTAGTGTGTGATATAGGTACTTAATACGGAGTAAAACAGAAGGGTCCGAGCAACATAGGTTTTAGTCGTGGAGACTACTACAAAGTACACACCACCAGGTAACATTCTGATCGATGATGCTCACTTATTCCAGACTTAGGCTCTCACCTTTGTCAATTTTGGTTATCGTCAATGATCAAATTTGGACAGAGAAATGATATACAATACAGAGTAATTTTAGTTTAACGCACGTGTATAAATATTGACAAAACCCTGTATTGATGATGGCAACATACCTATCAGCGTCGAGGTTTCTTCTTCCAAGCCTGGGGTATGATACCTAGAGCGATTCCATATAACCTATCATGAGCGTCTTGAATGAGCCGGAACCAAGCATGTCTCCAAGACTTTTTGATAACCAAAGTCCCACAAACTCCCCAAAATCCAAAGATAAATCCAAGCACGACACTTATGTACAATCCCAGGAACAAGTCATAGTCCTTGTGCTTATCTTGGACACTCGAACTTACACTTGGCACTTTGAATTCTGCTTGATCTCCAGGACACTCGAGGAGCGGGGCACCACAAAGTCCAGGGTTTCCAGTATACGATGAAGCATCAAAGCTCTGCAATTGAGTACCAGTTGGGATTCTTCCCGAGAGATCGTTGTTTGTTAAATCCAAGATTGCTAGATAGCTTATTTGAGCAAGACTATCAGGAATTGTTCCTGTTAGATGGTTGCTTGATAAATCGAGAAGCTCTAAAGCTGTCAGCCGACCAATTTCCGATGAAATGTTTCCGCTCATATTGTTGTTTGACAAGTCTAGGGATACCAGTCCTGTGAGATTGAAGATTCCATCTGGGATTTCTCCGCTCAACTCATTAAAGGAAAAATCTATGAATTTAACAAGATCCAATGAATCTACAACTTCAACTTCAAATGAATCTCTGAACTTCTGTTCTTCCCTTTTCCATGTAATAATTGTAGTGTCATCTTCTTCAAATAAATCCACACCAACAGAAAGAGTAGATAGTTGAGCAAATAATAGCCCGGTACTTGTATTTGCCGTCATTGCCGTCACATTACTTAAACATTTTGGAATCGCTCCTGAGATGTGATTCATAGCAAAGTCTAATATTTGAAGATTTGAGAGTTGGCACAAGCTTGTAGGTATGTCTCCAAGAAAATTGTTTCTCCGTAGGATGAGAGCGCCTAGAAATTGAACATTACCTATCCACTGTGGTATGGTTCCGGTAAATGAATTATACCCTAGATTCAGAATTACAAGGGATGTGCAATTCTCCAATGAAGTCGGGATCGGTCCGGAAAAGCTATTATTATATAGGTGTAAGTAATGAAGGTTTTTCAAGGTACCAATGGAATTCGGTATACTTCCATAAAATCTGTTGTTTTCCAGGTGTAGACTGGTTAAAACAAACTTCACCCAACAATCTGGAAACTTTCCAGACAACAAATTGTTTGACAGATCAACCTCTACTAACGCGCTTGTGGTTTCGGGACAAAATAGATAAGAGGAGTCAGAGAACCTGTTGTCATTGAGGTATAATCCACTAGCTCTTGTGAACCCTGGCGGTATAGCACCCTCAAATAGATTTGAACTCAAGTCTACTGTCGGTTGCAAAGAGTAATCTTTATTTGGTAAAAGTGGAATCAACCCAGAAAACTGGTTATGAGACATATTTAAGTAATATAGTTTGAATGGCAATGAGTTCCAGAAAGAAACATGAATGTTTCCCGACATTTCAGCATTGGATACATCAAGGTATGAGAAATTATTTTGCATATAGAGCCAATTTGGAAAAGAAGGGCCTAACTTGCAGGATCTCAAATCGATAATATCTAGCTGAAAAGGAGGAACCCAACTCGCGTCAATGTCTATCAGCAATCTTGGGTTATCTGATAAATACAACCCACGCAATTTTGAAAGGTTTAAAAAGTGAGTATGAGTAAGGGTATCTTCCAAAGAGTTGGAAGAAATATCCAATCGCTCTAGCATAGTAAGTTGACCTATACCTTTACTAGCCTTACTGATTAGCTGATTACCGCCAAGGTTTAATTCCGTCAGCATTGTCAATGAGCTGATACTGTCAGGAATGGCACCCCAGAAGTGATTATAGCTCAAATCTAGTGTCGAAAGTGTTGTGTTGTTACAGATAGATAAAGCTTGGATGACATTCGTTATCTCTTCGGTAAAGTTATTATATTGAAGAGACAGGTATGAAAGGGAGTGCATACTTGCACACTCAATAGGTATGTGGCCTTCTAGATTATTAAAAGAGAGGTCAAGATATGAAAGATGATGTAGGTTATCAAACACAATTGGAACGGGACCTTCTAGTTGATTAGAAGTAAGGTCAAGATGTGAAAGATGGTTGAGATTTCCAAAACCATTAGGAATTGGACCTTTCAGTGAGTTGAGCGAAAGATCAAGATGTGAAAGATGGTTTAGATTTTCAAAACCATTAGGAATTGGACCTTTCAGTGAGTTGAACGAAAGATCAAGATGTACGAGCTGATTAGTAATTCCTGGCAAGCTGAACAACCACTCAAATATTGAATTGTCGATGAAATAGTTTCCAGAAAGGCTGATAACACGAAGGTTTGATGAGGAGTTTATGCTTGTAAGTGATGATGGAATGATTACAGAAAGGTGACACGCATCCATATGAAGTACTTCTAAGAAAGGTAGTTGGCTTATAATGTGAATCGCGTTTTCGGTTTCACTCAGATCAGTACCACTCAAGTCAAGGTATCTCAACAAGCTTAGATGCGAAAGCCAATTCAAATTTTGCACATGAGAAGAATACGAATCATTTCTAGAAGAAATATTCATATAAAAAATAAAGGTATATCTTAAACTGAGATACTCAAGGTTTGTAAGTGAACCTAGGTCCAAATGTCTCAAATGCTTTAACTCGCTAAGGGAAGGACTCAGTATTCCTTCTAGACAAGTGAAACGATCAGAACCTTGAAGGCGGAGCATAGTAACATGACCTGTATCGTTACTGCAATGGACTCCATGCCACTGACAGCAATCGCTATCGTCCCTCCAAGAAGTGAGCAGCCCACAATAATCTTGTGTGATGCCATGTTTGAACTGCAGCAGGGCTTTCTTCTCTTCGTCAAAACACTTAATATTCCAGAGGGCGGGGTGGAGTAAGTGGCAAGACAGTATTAGCCATGGTAGGACAGTGGTGATCAGCTGATACCTGGTATTTATGTGCAAATATCGAGTCATTTTTGGTGGTTTGAAGTGATTGTTGAGAATCAAGTTTCGGGAGATTAAATGGTGTAAGAGTAGTTTAGCAAGTTCAACTACTGAGATTAAATGGCTGAAACCTGGTGCAGGGTATTTACTATTGTTTCCATTGTTTATTTGTTGAATGAATGCAATGTTTGATGTGTAAAGGAAGAGATAATGTGGAAAAAGTTGTATAATTTGACAAAACTGAATTGTACTACTACATTAATGTTTGATTGTTCAACGAGGTTATCTAGGGAAGACATAATGCCGCACCGAAATTACTAATCAAAGTTTTTGTGAGACGGTGAATAGTAGCATGCCCTTCAACTTATCTTGCATTGGTGTGACATTAACATAAAGGGTAGTGACATTATCATTTCTCTACTTATAAGCCCTCCATGATAATGATGTATATGGAATCAAACGAGTTAGTTGGTTAATACTTAACATATAGATACGTTTATAAATGTAAGTTCAAATGATTTACAGTATTTGGTTAATAGAGATCACAAATTCTTATTACAACCGTTGTAAACAAAAATCATAATTTCATTATTAATTTATGGTTGATATTTTAGATTGCGAAATGTAGAGGCAGAGGTTTACTTTTCTTTTTATAAGAGGGCATAATTTGTGACCGAGTGATTTTAGATTTTGAACCATTATATTCTTCCAGACGGCGTTTAATTTTCTTTACAAGTGATTTTGACGTTTGAATCATTATCCAAATTAAGTCGGTAATTACCAAACCTTGAAGAAAAAATGCATTATATAGCACTAAAACAACATAAAGAAAAGTTTAATTTTTGAGGGTTAATTATTATAATAATTGATGTTCAACGAGGTAAAACACGGTACATGATTGAACAAAGTAAAATGGTTCGCTAAATTTTCTGTATATAATTATCATACATACAGCACAATTTTTGTTCTAGGGCGTCCAGAATTAGCTTCTTAGTTAACATAAGGATAAAGTTTGGTACACCTATGAGACTATGACCTATTCCTCACCTCGTTGTAGCAGGGAACCTTTGAGGCACAAGCGTAGAAGAGTATTTCTTCACCCTCTCAAATCTCAATTGCTTCCTCACTGGCGTATCACCATATTTGCCACTGCCGGCACATAATTTACCATCGAACCCCCACCGGCCGCCTCCACCCGGTAATTTGCTGGAGCCCTTAAGCTACAGGGGTAATGTTGATGTTCTTGTTGTATGATTCACGTAACATGATGTGACGAAGTGCCAATTAATGGTAATAGCTTCTAGTGCCGGAAAGTCTGGGCTATGATTATGATAGTTGAAGTCTTGGTGTTGTAAGTTTGCAAGTCAATGGATGCATTATGAAAGGGAGCTTTTATCTGTGCATATGGAGGATTCAGGAAGTTGATCACTCAAACGACTTGGAAAATAAAGCATACTGGTATCTCAGCTTAGATTAGTAATTTGTTAAGTTACTAGCAAAATGTTGGCAATTAGGCTCTAAGCCGATGTCACTGACTCTCGTTTCCAAAACTCGACCAACTTAGTCAATGACGACACAGTCGACTATCCACCTATGCTAAGTGCATCCTTAGCCTTGTCTTTAATATCCCACACACATATATAAACATGTAATAGGGTGATCCAACAAGTGAGATCGTCTTTTACGGGGCAAGCATTTGCAAACATGATTAAAAAAATTAAGAGCAGTAGATTGTTCATTGCGGATAATGTAATTACATGCATAAATATAATAGCGACCATAATGGAGATAATACAGAAGTTATCAATGTCTGTTTGTGGTGTTGACAACGTGAGCTGCCTTTCCGAAGAAGGTGTAGACGCCAGTAGCGCGAACAATAGCTTCATTCATACCTTGTGTTCATACTGAGCCAGAGAAAACTTCTTCTCCAGGACCCTTTGTCACAGGGAGAGATTCTCCAGTAAGGGCAGATTGGTCCCCATTAAAGGATTCCCATCGAGAAGACGCGCATCAGCAGGGACAATGTCACCCGATTTAAGGCTGATAAGTCTCCTGGTACCAATACAACAGCTTTCGACTCTTTCCATTGCTTATCTCTCAGCAACCTACACTTGGGACCAACAGCAGCCTTGTTCTCTTTGAGAAAACACGAATATTTCAGAAATTTGTGTTTTTTTTCTTCGCTTGTATTTGGTTAGGTCCAAATAATTCAAGCCTGCAGGCTGCCTCTTTGGAGGTTAGACCATCCCGCGTACATTTCAGTCGCTTAAAGACGTAATATACTACCGAAGATGTCTTAGTCTTGTGGTTAAGACGGAGGTGTTGTGGACAATAGGTCTCAAGTTCGATCCCCCCTCCCCTCTATTGTAATGCGACTAAGTGTGCTATTCGTTAGACCAAAAAAAAACACTGAAGATTTCTGTAACAAACTTTTGAACTCATACCCAGATGCTAAAAGCCTAAAACCTTGAGAAAACTTAATGCTCATATCATCAATGATCTAAATATTCGCAAAAATTCATCAATTGGGCTTAAATTAATCAGGGCATACGCCGGTTGTGGTGAATTGGGTGTTGCCCGTCAACTGCTCGACGAAAGTCCGGACCGAAATGTTGTCTTTTTCAATGTTATGATCAGGACTCAGGAGTTATGTTACCAACTGACATTATCAAGAATCCTTGTGGGTCTTTAAGGGCAAGCTTAGTTGTTACGTTAGACCGGATCCTTATACGTACTCGTGTGTGCGAAAAGTGTATTCTGTTTCTGAGAATTTGTAGGTTGGTTTGCAGGTTCATGCTGCATTGTGTAAAGTTGGGCTTGATTTGAATTTGTTTGTTGGGAATGGTTTGATTTCTATGTATGGAAAATGTGGGTGTCTGCCGTTTGGTCGATTACAGGAAAGTTCTTGATGGGATGAATATTAGAGACGTTGTTTCGTGGAATTTGATGGTTGCTGGGTACGCGCAAAAAGGGCATTTTGATGATGCTTTGAGAATTTGTAGAGAGATGGATTTGATTAAGTTGAAGCCGGATGTATAGAAATATATTATGTGATAATGTTTTATTGATTCAAATGAGGATTACAACCTATCTATTTATATTGATATACAATGAGAGAAATATGGTAACATATAAAACAAATTCCTAAGATTAAGGCATTATACACGTTTGCCATATTTACAAGTGTGAATGATTTGTTTCCTAGCTTAAGGGGAGTAATAATAGGAAGGCAATTATCTTGGGTTGACTTTGGTTGATTGAGTATCTTTGACATTCCCGCTCAAGATGGACGGTCGTTGACGGAGTCCGATCTTGGATGATAAGTCGAGAAATCGAGGTTTATGAAGTGGCTTCGTTAGTGTATCAGCAAGTTGATCGTCGCCGTTGATATGTTGGATACGGATTTTGCCGTTTCGAATATGGTCCTTGACAAAGTGAAAGGCCAGTGCAATATGCTTCATCCGAGAGTGAAAGACGGGATTGGCCGTGTAGTGGGTAGTGCTTAGGTTGTCGCAATAGATGGTGGGAGGTGTAGTGGCAGTGACATCAAGTTCGAGCAGTAAGGATTTGAGCCATATGATTTCAGAGGTAAGTTCAGCCACACCCCTGAATTCGGCTTCTGTTGAGGACAAGGAGACGGCTCGTTGCTTGCGTGAGGACCAAGAGATAGGGTTAGAGCCTAGGTAAACAATAAGACCGGTAGTGGAGACACCATCTTCGAGGTCACCTCCCCAGTCCGCGTCGCAGAAACCGTGTAAGCATAGGGGGAGTTGGAGGTAAGGTGGATGCCGAGGTGCAGGGTACCCGATAAATAGCGAAGAAGTCGTTTTAGTGCTCCCCAGTGAACGGAGGTGGGGTGAGTAAGGAACTGAGCGAGTCGGTTAACCGGGAAGGAAATATCGGGTCGGGTGAGGGAGAGGTATTGAAGGCTACCGATGATGGCTCGGTAATCAGTTTCGTTTTCAATGGGTAATCCGGTTTGTTTGGTTAGTGGTGGGTGGGGTAGCATAGGTGTTGTTGCTGGTTTGCATTCATGCATATTATGTTTTTGAAGCAGGTCATATAGATATTTGGACTGGTTGATGTGTAAGCCTGTTTTTGTGGGTGTGACTTCGATACCAAGAAAAAACGATAGGGGTCCAAGATCTTTGAGGGAGAACCGGGTTGAAATGTGGGTGATGAATTGGGTGATGTGGGTCGTGTTGGGGCCGGTTACTATGATGTCGTCGACATAGACCAAAACAAAGAGGGTGTGAGGGTTAGACTTACAAATAAAGAGAGACGGATCAGCGAGAGAGTTTCGAAAACCAGTGGCAAGAAGGTAGTTTTTCAGTTCCGTATACCATGCGCGATGAGCTTGTTTTAGACCGTATATGGCTTTGGAAAGTTGACAAATATGGTCCGGTTTGTCAGGGTTTACGAATCCGGGTGGTTGGCTCATAAAAACTTTTTCTTCAAGGCGGCCTTGGAGAAAAGCGTTGTTGACATCGATTTGGTGGAGATGCCATTTATGTGTAACGGCTAAGGTGAGGATGAGGCGAATGGTAGTGGGTTTTATAACCGGGCTAAATGTTTCGGAGTAGTCAATGCCGGGTCTTTGATGAAAGCCCTTAGCAACAAGGCGGGCTTTGTGTTGCTTTAGGCTACCGTCGGGGTTGTATTTGATTCGAAACACCCATTTGCATCCAACTACGTTTTGAGCAAGGTGTCGGGGAACTAGGGTCCAAGTTTTGTTTCGAACAAGTGCTTGATACTCATCCATCATGGCATCCCGCCATCGTGGGTCGACGAGAGCTTGTTTGGTGGTTGTCGGAGTGACGTGAGGGGTAGCTAGGGTGGCTGTTTTGGCATACTTTGGGTTGGGCATGATGATGTTATTGCTTAGGCGAGTGCGGTGGATGGGTGGGGGTGGTGGAGGTGGCGGTGGAGGGGTACTGGTGTGGGTGGTGTTGACAGGGGAAGAGCTCGGGTCAGGGGATGTGGGGTCTACGGTGGAGTGTGTGGTCGGAGAGGTAGGGTTGATGGGAGTGACAGGAGAGGTGGGAGATGGAGGAGATCCGTGAGGAGCTGGTGGGGGCGAGGTGGAAATGGGTATGGCAGGGATGGTGGGAGGGATGATTGGGATGGTGAGGCTACACCATGTGTCGGGGTGGGGTATGGAGGATGTAGGATGTTTGGTTAGGTCGAGGTAGGGAAAGGAGTCTTCAACAAAACGGACGTGACGAGAGGTGTAGGTTTTGTTGGAGACGAGATCGTGACATAGATAAGCACTTTGAGTCATTGAATAGCCAAGAAAGATACACGGTGTGGATTTGGGTTCGAGTTTGTGGGTCGTGTAGGGTTTGAGCCATGGAAAACATAAGCAGCCGAAGGGTCGTAGTTTATGATAGTTGGGTTGTTTTTGGAATAGTTTTTCATACGGAGACTGATTGTGTAGTGTAGAGGTGGGTAGACGGTTAATGAGATATGCGGCGGTGGATAAGGCATGGGGCCAAAAAGTTGTAGGTAGTTGGGCTTGAGTAAGGAGTGCAAGACCCGTCTCGACAATGTGACGATGACGGCGCTCTGCAAAGCCATTGTGCTCGGGGGTGTGAGGTGGAGAGGTGAGATGAGAAATTCCGGAATCAAGAAGAGACGGATTTAGTTTGATATATTCTCCTCCATTATCCGAGTAAAAACATTTTATTTTTGTATTGAAGTAGTTTTCAATAATAGCTTTAAAACGCATAAAAATTGTTGTTGTGTCAGATTTGTTTCGAACTGGGTATAGCCAAAAATAATGTGTGTAGTGATCTAAAAATAGGACATAGTATTTAAGGTTGTCGTTGGATAGAATTGGTGAGGTCCAAACGTCGGAGTACACAAAATCGAATGGTGCTGTAGAAGTGATTGTAGAAATAGAAAACGGAAGTTTATGACTTTTATTAATGAGACAAGCGGAACATTGTTGAAAATCAGAAATACGTAAATTTAAAGAACTATTAAGTTGCTTAAGAGTGGCAAGAGACGGGTGTCCAAGCCGGTGGTGCCAAAGGTGAGATTTGGTGATGGAAGCCGAGTGTGCTTGAGGCGGGTGGGTCGGCTGCCAGACGTAGGTTCCCTCATGGTTGGGCCCCTGAAGAAGAACTCGTCCCGTCGTAGTGTCCTTAAAACAAAAAGAGTCGGGTGAGAAGATAGCATAAGCATGATTATCCTTGCAAAATTGAGCAACAGATAAAAGGTTACGATAAATCGAAGGAACAACTAAGACATTAGAGAAAAGAAGAGAATGAATAGAAAATGAACCAATGTGAGTGATAGGAAGCGATGACCCATCGCCAATGACTAGGTCATCGGGACCTTCATAGGTGGTGTGGAGAGCGAGGGTGTTGAAGTCGTTGGTTATGTGATGGGATGCGCCACTATCAATAAGGTAAGTTGAGGGAGTGATGTTGGTGGTTGTAGCGGTGTGGGCATGGGGACGGGGCTGCCTGGGGTTTGGTGGTGGAAAAATGACAGTAGGGTAGGAGCGTTTGAAGTCGGGGCAGGCTGAGATGACGTGACCAGTCACACGACAATACTGACATTTGCCACGATATGGGTTGAGCATGTTGGATGCGTTGGTGGTTTGATAGTTGGGGTTTGGGTTCGGTGGGTTGTATTGTGGCCTAGGTTGGTTGTTGTTGGAGTGGTAGCGAGGCTGATTTGATGGGGTGTAGGGTCGGTGATGGGCTGCGTGGGCTGTCGGGTTGAAGACAGTGGATGTGGGTTGGCGTTTGACGGTTAGTTCTTGGTGGATGAGTTTTTCGTGTAAGGCATCGAAGGATATGGGAACATCACGTGCTTGTACTGCATCGATAACGGATTTGTATAAAGTTTGGTCAAGGCCGTTAATGATGTGAGCCGTGATGTCCTCGGGGTCCATGGGTTTTCCTAGTTGGGCAAGGTGGTCAGTGCAAGATTTAATGTCAAGAAGGTAATCGGTGATGGATTTGTCACCGAGGGTGATGTGTTTGAGTCGGTCTTTGATTTGGAGGATATGGCCTCTAGATGGGTTGGCATAAAGGGTGGCATGGATTTGCCAAGCATCGTGAGATGTCTTGGCATCAAGGATGAGAGGAGCAACGGTGAGCTTGAGTGTCGCGGCCAAGGCGCCTTGTATCAGTTGATCTTGTCGATACCAGATGCCATAGGCGGGGTTGGGGACGGGTTCGGGTGTTGGGTTGGTTGCCGTGGCAGGTGGGGTGGTAGTCGATGGTGGTACGGTTTTGGTGCCATCGAGGAAATTGAAAAGGCCGTAGCCTTCAAGAAGACGGGTTATTTGGAAGCGCCAAGTACGGCAGGTAGTAGCGTTTAGTTTGGTGCACGAAGGAAAATGTAAGGAGATGAGTGGTTTTGTGGGTTCATCGTAGTTGGGAATGAGGTTGTTGGCGGGTGTAGCCATGGGTGTTGAGTGGGTGGCGGAAGCGTGAGGTAGTATTAGAGTCGATGAGACACTGATACCATATAGAAATATATTATGTGATAATGTTTTATTGATTCAAATGAGGATTACAACCTATCTATTTATATTGATATACAATGAGAGAAATATTGTAACATATAAAACAAATTCCTAAGATTAAGGCATTATACACGTTTGCCATATTTACAAGTGTGAATGATTTGTTTCCTAGCTTAAGGGGAGTAATAATAGGAAGGCAATTATCTTGGGTTGACTTTAGTTGATTGAGTATCTTTGACAGGATGTTGGCACAATGGCAAGTTTAATGCCAGCAGTTACGGACACTTCATACAAAATGTCATGTTTGTTAAGAAAATGTCGGAGAGTTTGGATAGGAAAAATCTGGTTTCGTGGAATGTTATGATAGCTGTGCTGTGTATGTCAACAATTCCATGGCTTCGGAAGCCATTGATCTTTATGCTCAAATGGAAGCTGATGGATTGAATCCAGATGGGGTCACCATTACTAGTATTCTTCCTGCTTGTGGCGATCTTTCAGCTATCTCACTAGGTAGGAATATTCATAGTTATGTCGAAAGGAAAAGACTTCGGCCTGATTTATGATGTCGAAGAAGAGGATAAACAAGGACATCTTATAGTTCACAGTGAGAAATTAGCTATTGTGTTTGCCCTGATAAACACCAGGCCTTCAACGCCAATCAAAATTACTAAGAATCTTCGGGTTTGTGGAGATTGTCATGTCGCAATCAAGCTCATCTCGAAGATTACCGAACGTGAAATCATTGTTAGGGACACAAATAGATTTCATACATTCAAGAACGGGGTTTGCTCATGTGGTGATTACTGGTGACTGCAATTACAGTTTACTGGTGTTGAGTTTATAGATCCTATACTTAAGAGGGGGAGGGGGTGAATTAAGTACCCTTTTAAAAATTGAAACACACAACTTGAAACTGATCGATGCAGAAACAGTACAGAGGCAAATTAAACAGTTCAACGTACTGTTTAAAACAGTGAGTTCTGTGCAGTACTGATTCTGACCAATTACCAACCGAGATTTGATCGTGCCTGTCGCAAGCCCGAAACAAAGATAAATTACCCAGACTAGGCTAATAACAAATTAATGTAATTAGGGAAGTAGGGGTCGATCATCAGGGAGATGGTGTTTCCTATGGATTGTGAATCGTCTCACAATTGAGTTTTATCTAATGATTTTCAGGGTTTTGGATTTTTGTGATGTCTAAACTAACGAAAGGCATAAATAAGAACAAAATAAAAACAAACTAGAATGAAAACAATAAAGCAAATGATAAATTAACGCTATTGAGAAGCATCTAGGGAAGTAGGTTCACACATGTAGATTGACATATTAATGAAATTGGATTTAGGATATGCAAGCAATTCATTGAGCGTTCGTAAGAATGGTGTGTTCATTACAATCATAGATCAGATGGTCTAGCAGGCTTTTAGTGCGATTTACTAGGTCTTATTCCACTATGTCACGCTTTGTCTATTCAATTCCTGTATATCTACCTTGGAAAAGAATTCTACACTAGTCAAAGATTGTGATCAAGAATCGTCAACTATTGTTAAAGTCCAAACATGCATAGACACAATGTTTTAAAAGCACAATTTCCTTTATCCAGTTATCATATTTTAATCAATCTAACATGGCTACCCTACACCCTAGAAAGGTGACTACTCACTCATGGTTATGTTGATATTAACAATGAAAGTTAAGATAAGCATATTTAGTTGATTTTGACAATAATTTAGACTCTCTATGTGGCGATAATAACGACGCTATACGACAATCTAAGCAATGAAACTATGATTATAACAACATGAAAATGAATCTAATGAAATAGAAAATGACAATCAAATGGAAAGCAATAAAGAACAATAAGCAAAGGATAAATTAGGAATACCTAGGTGACGATCAATGATGAAAGTGATAACAATAATAGAAATCCCTCGCATAGAAATACCGTACTTTGAATTACAACTCCTGAACCCAACTAGTAGATACAAAGATTGAAATTCTTATTGAACTATGCTAATGTTTTGATATGAAATGGACATAAATGAATTAAAACAAAATACAAAAGAAGAAGATAGACTAAACTAGAAAGACTAAACTAAAGAGAAAACTAATAAGAAGATTATATGAAATATAGGATTAGATTGTGTAAGATAGTGTGTGAGAGTGTGTGAGGCTAGAGCATCTATTTATAGTATTAGGGTTTCGTGGAGAAGAGGTCGGGCAATAAATACATAGGTCAAAAATAGGATGAAGGAGCCGCAATGCACGAAGCAGCACAAATACCCGATCGGGTACACACTTACCCGATCGGGTAAGTCGTCTTCTGGAAACTCTTGACTAACGCTTCATCTTCCTTCGCTTTGACTTGACTTACAACATCCCCCTTGACTTATACAATCGGGTTTGTTGCTTGGATTTGATGTAAAGCGATGAATTCTCCCGTCTAATTGATTGGTCTTCCGACAACTACAAAACCGTCTTTGCTTCTTCTCTCTCTTAAGTTAGTGAACCTTCTCGAAATGCCTTACACATGGTCAAGCTTTCTTCTTTGAATCGTTAGGGTTCTAGGCAAATGCTCGGGAATATAGAAAAAGGGCGTAGAAACGTCACTTTCCCTACAAAACATGTTAGAACACAGGAATTCGCCTAGAAGATGATATTAGCTCATAAAATGGCTTAACAAAGCACAAATGACATACAAAACCGAGCTAAACTGGGGGTTAAAATCATACAAATATTCACTTATCTTTAAATACGAGAATAAAGAATAACGAACGAATAAAAGACGAACACAACGATTTTTAAGTGGTTCGACCTACTCTCTAAAGGTCTACGTCCACTATCTCTCTTATTAATATCTTCTTAATAAATCAACCCGATTACAAGAAGACCCCCACGATCAACCCGATCGTGTAACTCGAGTACAAACCCGTACCCCAAAATTTCTCTCTCACAAATTGAAAATTACAACTACTATGTCTCCTTATATGGCTCACAAGTTAGAACAATGGAGAACAAAATAGCCTATTAGATAACTTAAAATTCAAGCCCCTTGATATCCAATATAAGAACAAGTTTTAAAAAGGATTTTCAAAGAAAATAAAAGCTTAAAAACTTGTTCAGTTTAACGTGTGATTTTTGCTTACTCAAGGAGTACTTTTCTCAAAGTGAAACTCTCTAGTTAAATAGCAGTAAAGTATATGAGAGTTTCATAAAACAAGGAAAGTATTTTTAGAAGATAAAAATATCTTCTTATAATATCTTCCTTATTTTAAGGCAGAAAAGATAGACTTATTATTTTCACAAAATACTTTCTTGTTTTTCCAAAACTGAAAAGTATACGTATAAGTTAGCAAATAAGATCTTTCTTTAAGTTACACGAAATATTTGAGAAAAATATTTTCAACGAAATTTTATTGGATATCAATGGTCAGAGTTGATTTGAACAGCTTGAGAAACTGTTCAAAACAGCTCTGACTTGTTAAGCTCAAAGTTAGTCACCCTTACAATTTCTAGACGCAAGACTTCAACAAGGCTTCAATTCTTCGGCTCTCAATCCTTCAATCTTTCAGCATATCTCTTGTTTCCTGCAACCACTCTAAACCATACACAAAGCAAATCAACCAAGCTAGTGATCGAGGACTTATCATCATCAATACACATAATGCAACAAATTCCCCCTTTGATGATGGCAAGTCCTATTGATAAACATTCCCCCTCAGAATAAGAACACTAAGAGATTGACAGGAAGATGCGAAATAGTCGAAAATAAGGAACATTCATCAGTTCTTTAAGATCAGTACAAAAAGTAATTAACCATTCACGTTAGAAACACTAAAAGAAAAATCCATCATAGACAAAAGGATCTAATACTAAGTAGCTACATAAAGTACTAAATGTCCATCAATTTTTCCCCCTCTTGACATCATCAAAAGGAGTAGAACCTGCAAAAAGGAGACGGTGTATCCACCAGCAGTCAAAACGAAGTAATAGCTACCGGATACAGTCAAATAGACGTCATCATAATAAGTACAAGATAGTCTAAGAGGAGTGCAATAAGACCATAGCTAAGCAAAAAGGAAAGGGTGAAAGAGAGCAAGTAGGCTAAGGGAGGGCTGAGTCGGGGAGTCGGGAAATGATATGGTCGAGTTTGGCATGTATGGCAGTCAGATCCGCATCCACCTTTGCATCCAGCTCACGCAACCCACGATCGACTCGTTCCGAGCAAGCACCCACTGCCACCGTATAAGCATCAACCGAAGATCGGAGCTCGGCAATCTCTTTGGTAGACACCCCAGAGACAGCCGAGTCAGAAGAGCCACTAAGTAATACCATCTGATCACCGACAACCGATAGCCGCATCTGACTGATTAGCCCGTCTGTCATCTCATCATGACGGGATTACACACCATAACTATCAGCTATAAGGAGCCCTTTGGCCTGAAAAATACGAGAGAGCCACGAACCATAGGGCAAAGGCACGACTCCATCATCCAACTTACGAACTACAGCAGCAGTAGACCGAATATACCCAAACACAATAGACGAGAGATCTGACTGTTCACAACCAAGAAGATGATATAAAATTAACAAGTCAGAAACCAACAAGCTACCCCGAGTTTCTGTTCGCGGAGTGATAGTGCGACGAACGAAGTTGAAAATAAACTTCTGTGACGCAGTCAAGTCACGGGGATAAATCTTAGATTTCAATGTGGCCGATGGTTTAAAGTATTGGAGCACTTCCAATTGATTTACCGACTTACTAGACGGCCAAGCATTTTTCGCATACCCACCAAAGCCCGAATGTGGTATTTTTAGAATCTGAGCAAAGTCCGATGTACGTAAAATAAGAGACTGATTATTTATGCGAGCCGTCAACAAATCACCAGCATCATTGACAGACACCGAGGAATAAAACTGAACAATTTCAGAGATATAGACCGGGGAGGAGACCGACATGAGCGGAATCCAATGTTGAATTTCAAGAAGGACAAAGAAGAAGTTATAAGCAGACTTACTGTCCATCCAAGCGCGAGGGTAGTAGCGTCCCGATAATATCGTAAAATCGAGGAGGCGAGAGCAACCCTCGAAATCCGTGTCAGACAACCCAAGGGACCCAAGAACCTTCAGAGCACGTGCTCGGTCATTTCCGGAAAGTATTGGAGCATCTGAAGCGACCGGGTCCGAGTTCGGGTCAGCAGTAGCCGTCGGAGGCCGTTTCCTTTTGAGATTTCGCCGAGTAATGGTTTCCTCCCCTTTATCTATTGAAGAGACGACCTTGAGACTAGTATCAAGTGGCTCGTCCCTAGTTTCATCGGACGCTGCTAAAGTGACATCATCACCATCATCGGAAATCCGATTTGAAATAAGAACCCCCTTTCTTTTCCGATTTACCTTAGACGCCTTTGGCTCGTCAATTGGAGCATCGAATGGCTGTTCGGGTTGAGAAGATGGAGTTGCATGTGCGGATTTTGAGCGGGTGGTAACAGGAGACGGAGAGCCGGCGGTGTTGGGGTTTTGGATTGGGGTTTTCGTTTTTGTAGGGAGGATATTGGCAGTAGGGGATTCGGTTTCGTTGTTGGGAGGTGTGTTTGTGGTGGTTTCAGGTGAGGCGGTGGGAGTAGTTGGGGGTGGAAGACATGAAGGCTGATTTGGGTCGGGTTTTTTTCGTGGTTGTTGCGGAAGAAGCGCGGGTTTTAGGAGGAGGGCGAGTGGGTTTCGGAGGTGGCGGAGCGCGAGAAGTTGGAGATCCGAGACCTTTGGTTTTTGGGGCCATGTTATATGGTGGGGTTTGTGTTGGCAGTTATGGAAGGTGAGGGGATGAGTGACGGTTGAGGTGGGGTGAGTTTAATTATTGAGGGGAGAGTGATGTGTAGGAGAGTGGGGTTTATTTAAGGAGGGAAGGAGTTGGTTTTAAGGGTATATATGTTGGGACGGGTGGGGTAGGGTAGGTTGGTAATGGAATAGGAATAGAAATAGAATAATAGGTTGGGTAGGAATAAGAATTAAATGATTTGCTCAATTTGTAAAGATACGGAAACAAAGCCCAACTCAAAGAATTATCAACTTAATACTGGTCTATGTGTTATGACTAGGGTAAGCAGACTATCACTGACGTAATAACATAGGAAAATATACCGACTCAAAATTTTAGGTACTCCAATTTAGTCAATCTTTGAGAGAAAAAATGTCAGACACCATCGACTATGAGCTACTATTACAGGTCCATCGATGTTGATATGATGAAGAATTACAGATCGGTTGATGGAGTTGGCGATATGATGAAGAATTACAGATCTATTGATGTAATTTATCTTAGTTTTGTAATTGCATTTGATGAAAACCTCAGATCCATTTATACATGGGTTACCTTTCACAATTAGAAAAGGGTTATGCTCATTCATCGACATGATTTACTCAATTATGGACATAAATGACCATTTTACCCTTCAAATTTTAAGGACTTTATGCTTTTTCTTTTTTTTGCAATTTAATTATCTCTCTCCATGTACTCTCTGCTAGTACAAACAGCCAAGTAGTCTTGAGCTGGCAAAAGGTGACCCGCCCCGAAAAACCGACCTGACTTAATTTGCTAGGGACTCGGTAATCATAACTGTTGATTGAGAGATTATTCTTCAATGTTGACCAGATTGAGGTAAACATCCTGTTCATGAAACCATGACTTTTCAAAGTCTTGATGACACTCCCGCCATTGTTGAATGTGATTAATCATTAATACTTGGTCTGTTGGGGGTACCTACTAATACTTGGTCTCTTTGTGAACTAATGGTTGACCGACTGATTTATTGGCGACCGACCAATCCACCACCTTATTAATAGAATATAACTATAATATATAGTACCAATCCATTACCTTAAGATTTTGGTTGAGATGGTTCATCTATCATGGTATCAGAGCCAGAGTGACCGAAGGTCACGTGTTTAAACCCTGACAGTCCCTAATATCTCACAAACTCACCAAGTGGAAAAAACCCGCACATGGTATGGGAGGCCTGTGCACTAACCGACTACTCTTCAAGCCCAATGGGCATTCGAGTGAGGGGCATAATAGAATATAACTATAATATATGAGCCTCAACCATTACCTTAAGGTTTTGGTTGAGATGGTTCATCTATCACTTATAACTCTCACGGTGCAAGTGTTTCACAGTCGTTTTTGTTGTATGGTGCACCTACACCTTCTTGCCTGCTAACTAAATTAATGAGTTAAATCGCTATCTCATGTGTGCTTTCGTAAGAAATCGTGGTATGAAATTTAATTGCATCGACCTTTTTTCCATATTCTCTATTTCCTAATTCCTTTCCCCTTTATTTATGTAGTTTTCATTTTGCAGAAATAGGAATAGTTAAGACATACCCAAAGTGAAAACCGAGAAACAATGACCATTTCCAAGCTAATTTGCCGCAATTACCTGTGAGCCTGTCTATGCTTGATGTATCAGAATATTTCCTTAACAAAGAACTACAAACTCCTAGATTGATAAAATAGTCTGATCTTATGACTTTCCAGGTCTATGGATGCATTATGAGAGGGAGCTCTTTCAATGGATATAGACGATCCAGGAAGTTGTTCACTCAACGACTCGGAAAAGTAAGTCATGCTACTGTTAATATCATCTTGAAAGTCCAAGGTATATTACATTGTTCTGTTAAGTTACTGGCTTATTGCAGTAAAATCACATTGCAGTGAAGTTACCAACACCATTTGAGGAAATAACTGAATGTACGCTTTAGTAGACGTAAAAAAAAATAGACAACTTTTACGTGAGAAGAATAACTATCTTGTATATACTTCAAATGAAAACGTAATGAAATGATCTTGTCGTATAGATGATACGAAATTTGTACTCCAATTAATACAGAGCACCTCTTTTTAAGTTTAACAGCTAGTTACAAGCTTGTAAGTAAAAAGCAACAATGTTGGCAAATGAGCTCTAAGCCCAAATCACACACGACCACAACACCGAACCTCACTCTGGTTTCCATGACTCGACCAACTTAGCCAATGACACAGTAGACGATCCACCCTCGCTAAGTGCATCCTTAGCATTGTCTTTAAAATCACACACATATTTCCTCACTACATTCCCTTCTTCCGAGTCCATTAGTTGTTTGATTCGCCTCTCCACCTCGTCCGACCCAACAAATCGATCACTAGACTCGTCCATAGGTAACGCGATGTTTAACTCTTCCACGAGTACAATCTTGTTAAATCTTTGTTCAGCATAGAGCGGCCATGCCACCATTGGCACCCCAAATGACACAGCCTCAAGAATCGAGTTCCATCCACAATGCGTCACAAACCCACCCACAGACTCATGTCGTAGCACTTCAATTTGTGGTGCCCATGACTTGACCACTATACCCCTCTCTTTAGTCCTTTCCAAAAACCCTTCCGGAAGTAACAGGTCCAAATCTAGTTCAATCGACGGTGTAAATTGTTTAACAGAATCCAAACGAGGCGGGTTTGGTTCACGAACCACCCACAAAAACCTCACCATACTCCGCTCCAACCCGAGAGCGATTTCCTTCAGTTGATCCTTAGAAAACCGCCCGTATGACCCAAAATTCAAATACACCACACTTCGACTAGGTTGCGAGTTGAGCCAATTTAAACACGCGTCACCATTATCCTCGACTTGGGTAACAATCAAGGGTCCGATACAATAAATAGGAGGAATCGGTACACAAGGAAGACAAGTCCCCTGCCTCAAACCCTCAACAGCCTTAACCTCAAGTGCATCAAAAGTATTGATAATAATACCGTCGGCTTTAACCAAAGCTTCGCCAACTCGTACAAACTCATCATAACTCACACCACGGTCGAGCATAGGCTCGAGCATATGACTCGAAGGAACCTCCAACAAACCCGGAATCTCAAACACAGAATCAACATTCCTGAACGAATCCTTTTTGACTTTGTCGAACTCAGGGAAATTGATGAAGAGCGAAAGCACGTAAGCACCAGAAGTAAAGAAAAAGTAAGACGGAATGTTACACGAACGAGAAACATCAAGAGACGAGTAACAAAAAAAGTCAACAATGAAAGCGGAAATGGAGGAAGTAAGAGCAATGGACTTTAAAACATCAAGGATGTTGGTGTTGTTGTTACGAAGGTTTTCGAAGAGGATTGCTTCAGGGTTCGGGTACTCGGAAGTGGGTTTGGAGAGGGGAATGGGAGGGAGTGTATGGAATGAAATGGAAGGGAAAGAAGACGTAACCGAGGCGATGAAGGAGGTGAAAAGGGTGGTGTTAATGGAAGGGAATGAAGAAAGGAGGAAAGTAATGGAAGTTTTGGAGTTATGAGAATGGTGTAAGAGTAGCTTAGCAAGTTCTACAACTGAGATTAAATGGCTGAAACCTGGTCCAGGGTAGATTACTATTGTTTCCATTGTTTATTTGTTGAATGCATGCAATGTTTGGTTGGTGTCTGGTTAATGTGTAAAGGAAGAGATAATGTGGAAAAAGTTGTATAATTTGACAAAACTGAATTGTACTACTACATTAATGTTTGATTGTTCAACGAGGTTATCTATAGGGAAGACATAATTTTGGGAGACGGTGGGTAGTAGCATACCCTTCAACTTACCTTGCATTGGTGACATTAACAAAAGGGTAGTGACATTATCATTTCACTATTTATAAGACATCCATGATAATGATGTATACGGAATCAAACGAGTTAGTTGGTTAATACTTAACATAGAGATACGTTTATAAATGAATGATCAAATGATTTACTTGGTTAATAGATATCACAAATTCTTATTTACAACCGTTGTAAATAAGAATCATAATTTCATTATTAATTTATCGTTAATATTATAGATAATACATATATAGTGTAATTTGTGGTTGATATTTTAGATTGCGAAAGGTAAGGGCAGAGGTATACTTTTCTTTTTATAAGAGGGCCTAATTTGTGAGAGAGTGATTTTAGATTTTGAACCATTATATTCTTCCAGACGGCGTTCAATTTTCTTTACAAGTGATTTTGACGTTTGGATCATTATCCAAATTAAATCGGTAATTACCAAACCTTGAAGAAAAAATGCTTTATATAGCACTAAAACAACATTAAGAAAAGTTTAGATATTTGAATGATAATTATTATCATAATTTATGTTCAACGAGGTAAAACACGGTACATGATTGAACAAAATAAAATGGTTGGCTAAATTTTGTGTGTGTAATTATCATACTAATAGCACAATTTTCGTTCTAGGGTGTCCAAAATTAGCTTCTAAAAGTCAAGGATAAGGATAAAGTTTAGTACACCTATGAGTATATGACCTATCAGTAGGTTTTGCTTAAGACGGGTCGGATCTTACAACGGGTATTTTGTGAGAGAAAATGGGTAGAGGGGACAAGGTGGGCTCCCCCCATGTGCTCTCCACTCACCCTTGATGGGTATTTTGTGAGAGAATATGGTATCCGTCTTAAGCTTAAGACGGATACCTCGGTCTGAAATAAGAATTTGTGATGACCTATTCCTCACCCCGTCGTAGCAGGGAACCTTTGAGGCACAAGCGTAGAAGAGTATTTCTTCACCCTCTCAAATCTTAGTTGCTTTCTCCCTGGCATATCATCATCACCTTTATACTAAAAGATTAATAGATTACTAAAAATTTTCCGCCTAAATGAGTTATTCTATAAATAGGCTTCCTTATATAGTTATATATGATATCTATACAAAATTGCTATATCCCGCCCCCTTATTACTCATCCCGCCCCCTAATTTCATTTCATTTTCCAATTTCGCCCTTTTCACTAAAAATCTCTCTAAAATTTATTTTTTCCTTTGTTTCGAAAATGAGTGACGGTAATGATTTTTACGATTATCTTTTTGCTTCGTACAATACTTATGATAACGAACCTCGATTTGCAAACGAGTGGAATGCGCAACAACATTATCGTTATAGCGATGAATATGCTAATTATGCTTACGGCGAGGATAGCGGGTTTGATGAAGGGGACAACAATACGGGTCACGAAAATGACGAGGAGGAACGATGAATACAATAATTTAAATTTCCATTTTGATTTACGAATTTCCATTTTTCGATAGCAATCATTTAAATTTTTACAAAAAAATGTCAATTAAAAACTGTAAAACTTCAAATGGCCATAACTTTACGCTCGGGTGTCTGTTTTCGATGATTTTTTTTCAAATCGCTTATCTCGACGAGGCGAATGCAATGGTAAAAAAAAAAAAAAAAAAAAAAAAAATTGTTTTCAGTGGCCCATTCGTGTGAAACACACGAATTGGCCTGGGCCGATTCATGTGATTTACACGAATGGGCCTAGGCCAGTTCGTGCAAATCACACGACTCAGCCTTGGCCCAATCGTGTGATTTACACGAACTGGCCTAGGCCCATTCGTGTAAATCACATGAATCGGCCCAGGCCAATTCGTGTGTTTCACACGAATGGGCCACTGAAAACATTTTTTTTTTTACCATTGCGTTTGTCTCGTCGAGATAAGCGATTTGAAAAAAAAAATCATCGAAAACGGACGCTCGAGCGCAAAGTTATGGCCGTTTGAAGTTTTTCCGTATTTAATCGGTATTTTTTGAAAAAAAGTCAAATGATTGTTATTAGTTAGCGTTTTTTTATATTAATTATCGTTAAATAATATACAAAAATTAACGTTAAAACGATAATTTTGTTCGTTAACACGTTAATGTTGTTTAATATTTCAATTGTTTTGAAATTAACGTTAAGCGGTTTTATTTTTAAAGCGGTTTTAAAAATCGAATTTTAAAATAACAAAGTGGAAAGAACAAAAGTTGGTGAGTCAAATAACAAAGGGCAAGAAAGTAATTGTAGGGGGCGGGATGAGTAAAATGGGGGGCGGGATATAGCAAACCCCTATCTATAACTAGGTCATATTATACCAAGCAATAAATAACTCTATTCTTTATAAAAATGGTATAATACCTTTTCAATTCTTATAGACATATTTATAGGATATTTTGATTTTGTTACATAAATTAAACTATATACGTATATGTGATAGAAATTTTTTACTGCTATTATTTCAAACATAATGACCAAGAACACTTTTTAGGCTAAAGCTTTCTTGATAATTCTACTATTCTGTCTTTTGATACGAACTTATGTACTGCAAGTTAATAGTATTCATAGAGATTTTTTAGTTCTACAACAAAAAAAACTTCAAAATTATATACTCCCTCCAATTTTTCATCTTCTTCCCTCTTTCCATTTTGAGCTAATTGTGGTGATGTTCCCTCTTTCCTTATTTGTGAGTAGTTGTGTGGTCCAAATTTAATTGAATGTGGGGTAGTGTATTTTGTGTGGTCCAAAATGATTTCCTTAATCCTTGTGTCCAAAAGAAAAGGGAAGAACATGTAAAATTGGAGGAAGTATATTTTTTCTTACACTTGAACTTAATATCTTTCCTTTCTCCATAATATGTGAACATTTAAATTATGGTTATTTCTTTAAAAAAAATTATTTAGCATATACTAAGTATATTTATAACAAAACATATCTTATGTGATTGTATTACCTATGTCACTACTTCATATTTATACTATACCTTTAGTGGATATTTTTTTTAAATAAAGTTAACAATGTTTCAGTAAACCGATAAATCTTATTATAATTAAAAGTGTCGAACCTTCTCTTTTTAACATCTTAATACAAAACATTAATAATAGTAAATCATATAAAAAAATCTTAATTGGAGTTATACGAGTGATGTAATTGTTAAATTCACTAATATTTTAAATTTAAAAAACCGCGCATTCGCGCGGGATCTGTACTAGTATACAGTAATGGACTGAGTTTTCTAATACCCTAACAATTAAATTAGTAACCCAAACAAACTCTTAATCCATTAAATAAGCAAGCACATTTAGGTTATGTTCTTTTGGACTGAATTTGTCTGACACTTTGAACTAAACTGAACTGAATTTAATGGAGTGGAACTGAACTGAACTGAATTTAATGGAGCTGAACTGAACTGAACTGAACTTATAAGAACTGGAATTAAGTCCAAAAGAACATGACCTTATTATTGGTTTAACTGTGCGGAAAAAAAAAACCATTTGCTCAAATCCAACTCATAACATAAGAAGTCCCTCAAAAAAGAAAAAAATCAAGTACAACAAAGCCTTAGTCAAAATAACAAGTCTCATTGAAAATGGGGATATCCGTCTTTAATGAAAACGGGTCAGGTTGCCTCTCACAAGTAGGCAAGTGGAAACACAATTTGTTTCCTAATTGTCCTTTTGTGAGTGTTAACCTGACCCATCTTCCATTGAAGATGAATATGCACGTCTTTAATGAGAATTTGTGAAGTAAAAAAGGTTTAGGGTCAATCAACATATATTATCGTTTACGCATAGACCTGACCAAAATAACGAGTCAGACCGGCCCGGGCCCGGGTTCTAAATTTCAAACCAGGCCGCCCAAAAAAATAGTTTGGTCGGCCGCTCTAACCCACCTAATACCCACCACAGGCCGGGTTAGGGTAATATCGAAAGCATTTTTAAAATAATGTTAAAAAAATACGTATTTGTCGTTTTGGGTCGGTTTCAAAACTATTTATCAAAATGGTGTCCACGTAGGCTCGAATTTTCAAAACCTGAAACACGGAACAAACACGCCATTTTTTTTTCCAAAAAAAATAATTTTTTTTAAAAAAAAAAATAAAAAAAATTGATACTGTTCATAGACACGCCATTCCCAATGGCGTGTCTTCTTCAGAAAACCCGCCATTCCCAATGGCGTGTTTGCTTTAATCAATTTTTTGTAAGTTTGTATTTTTCTACTCACTAGAAACACGCCATTGCCAATGGCGTGTTTCCTCCGTATTTTTGGTTTGTGAAATCCGAGCCTACTTGTACACTATTTTGATAAATAGTTTTAAACCCGACCCAAAACAACAAATACTTATTTTTTGAGCATTATTTTTAACATGAATTCGGTAATATCCCGCGCAACCCGCTTCGTCTCATTCACGAGCTGGTTAATGAATGACTCATTAGGATGAGCCCGCTCCGGTCACAAGTCGACCCGAACGCGGCCCGTGGCCAGCTCCATTTAGGCACGGGTCTGGGTCAAATACAACCCATGATTTATCAATATTAGGAGTATATCACCAATCTTTTAACTCGCGTGAGAGTCGCGTCTATTCCCACAGTCAAACATAAGAAATCATAAAGAAAGTTAACCCATCTAAGACAACCACCTAAAAACCCATTTGATCACCTCAAATTTATAGAAATGACACCTTTTAAGCCAGGATCTTGATCTGGGTTCAAATAAAGATGTAAAAGTTACTCAATTTAATTGAATCAATCCTGTTTTGGGTATATAGAAAAAATTTGAGTAAAAAATATAGAAAAATAATGGCATTCTCAGCTGTATCAGCAAATAATAATAATAATTTAGAGATGTCAAAATTGGCCAGACATTGCTATCCATCAGATGTGTTAAACCTTGGTATAGGAATCCAGATTAACCTATTAGCCGTTCGTGTTGGTAAAACTGAGACGGATATGATTAAGCAAAAGATAGGATATGAACCATCTCTGCAGTCACTTGGTGAGACTGTGAGACTACTTCTTTTGGTTATTGTCAATGATCAAATTTCGACAAAGAAATGAAAATTACAAGTAATTGGGTAGCAACATACAGAGTTATTTAATTGACATCACAAGTATATATGAGTATATAATAGATAAATCCCTCCACCGATGATGGCAAAACACCTATCAACGTTGAGGTTTCTTCCAAGCCTGGGGTATGATACCTAGAGCGATCTCATAAAACCTATCATGAACGTCTTGAGTGAGCCGGAACCAAGCATGTCTCCAAGATCTTTTGATAACCAAAGTCCCACAAACTCCCCAAAATCCAAAGATAAATCCAAGCACCACACTTATGTACAACCCCAGGAACAAGTCATAGTCCTTGTGCTTATCTTGGACACTCGAACTTACAATTGGCACTTTGAATTCTGCTTGATCTCCAGGACAGTTGAGGAGCGGGGCACCACAAAGTTCAGGGTTTCCAGTATACGATGAAGCATCGAAGCTCTGCAATTGAGTGCTAGTTGGGATTCTTCCCGAGAGATCGTTGTTTGATAAATCCAAGATTGCTAGATAGCTTATTTGAGCAAGACTATCAGGAATTGTTCCTGTTAGATGGTTGCTTGATAAATCGAGAAGCTCTAAAGCTGTCAGCCGACCAATGTCTGCCGAAATGCTTCCACTCATCTTGTTGTTTGACATGTCAAGGGACACCAGTCCCGTGAGATTATAAATTCCATCTGGGATTTCTCCAGTCAGCTCATTAAAGGAAAAATCTATGGATTTAACAAGACCCAATGAATCTTTGAACTTCTGTTCTTCCCTTTTCCATGTAACAATTGCAGTTTCATATCCTGTAGTAATTTCTACACGACCAAGATCAGTAGAAGCTAAACCAAAGAATAGCCCGAAACTTGTATTGCCCGTCATTGCTTTCACATTACTTATGCATCTTGGAATTATCCCTGAGATGTGATTCATAGCAAAGTCTAATATTTGGAGATTTGAAAGTTGGCACAAGGTTTCAGGTATCTCGCCACGGAAATTGTTACTCCGTAGAATGCGAGCGCCTAGACTTTGAACATTACCTATCCATTGAGGGATATTTCCCGTAAATGAATTGTACCCTATATTCAGAATAGCAAGGGATGTGCAATTCTCCAATGAAGCTGGGATCGGTCCGGAAAGGCTATTATTATGTAGGTGTAAGTACTCAATGTTCTTCAAGGTACCAATGGATTTCGGTATACTTCCTGAAAATCTGTTGTTTTCCAGGTGTAGACGGTATAAAATATTCAAGTTCATCCATTTATCTGGAAGATTTCCAGACAACAAGTTGTTTGACAGGTCAACCTCTGATAAATCACTTGGGGTTTCGGGACATAAGATATAAGAGGAATCAGAGAACCTATTGTCATTCAGGTATAATGTGGAAACTTGTGTGAACCCTGATGGTATAGCACCCTCAAAAAGATTTGAACTCAAGTCTACTTCAGACAAAAAATATATGTTTTGCAAAGAAGGGATCAACCCAGAAAAGAGGTTATGTGACATATTCAAGTATCGCAGTTTGAATGGCAATGACATCCAGAAAGAAACATGAATGTTGCCTGACATTTCAGCATTGGATACATCGAGGTATGAGAAATTGTTTTGCATGTAAAGCCAATTTGGGAAAGAAGGGCCTAACTTGCAGGATCTCAAACTGATAATATCTAGCTGAAACGGAGGAACCCAATTCGCATCAATGTCTATCACCAATCTTTGGTTATCTGATAAATACAGCTCGCGCAATCTTGAAAGGTTTAAAAAGTGAGTATAGGTAAGGGTATCTTCCAAATAGTTGGAAGAAATATCCAATTTCTCCAGCATAGTAAGTTGCCAAATACCTTTACTAACCTTGCCGATTAGCTTGTTACCACCAAGGTATAATTCTGCCAGCATTGTCAATGAGCTGATACTGTCAGGTATGGCACCCCAGAAGTGATTATGACTCAAATCTAGCGTCAAAAGTGTTGTGTTTTCACAAATAGATAAAGCTTGGATGACATTCGTTATCTCATCAGTAAAGTTATTTGCCCTTAAGTGGAGTTGTTGGAAGTTGCATAACCTACTAAATATTTTAAAGCTCCCTTGAAGATTATTTTCCGAAAGAGAAAGGTATGAAAGGGAGTCCAGTCTTTCAAACTCAATTGGTATGCGACCCTCTAGATAATTATTAGAGAGGTCAAGATACGAAAGATGATGTAGGTTATTAAACGCAACTGGAACGGGACCTTCTAGTCGATTAAAAGAAAGGTCAAGATGTGAAAGATGGTGTAGGTTTCTGAAATCATATGGAATGAGACCTTTCATGATATTATTAGAGAGGTCAAGATGTGAAAGATGATGTAGATTACCAAAACCATTGGGAATAGGACCTTCCAGTGAGTTCCATGAAAGATCAAGATGTACGAGCTGAGTAGTAATTCCTGGCAAGCTGAACAACCACTCAAATATTGAATTGTCATTGAAATAGTTTCCAGAAAGGCTAATAACACGAAGGTTTGATGAAGAGTTTATGTTTGTAAGTGATGATGGAATGTTTACAGAAAGGTGACACCCATCCATATGAAGAACTTCTAAGAAAGGTAGTTGGCTTATAATGTGAATCGCGTTTTCGGTTTCACTCAGATCAGTACCACTCAAGTCAAGGTATCTCAACAAACTTAGATGCGAAAGCCAGTTCAACTTTTGCACATTAGAAGAGTATGAATCATTTCCAGAAGAAATATTCATATCAAAACTAAAGGTATAACTTAAACTAAGATACTCTAGGTTTGTAAGTGAACCTAGGAAGCTAGGAATAGGCGGAGGAAAATTATTGTAGGCTAGGTCCAAATGTCTCAAATGCTGTAACTCGCTAAGGGACGGAACCAGTATACCTTCTATACAAGAAATATAACGATCAGAACCTTGAAGGCGGAGCATAGTAACATGACCTGTATAGTTACTGCAATGGACTCCATGCCACTGACAGCAATCGCTATCGTCCCTACAAGAAGTGAGCAGCCCACAATAATCTTTTGTGATGCCATGTTTGAACTGCAGCAGGGCTTTCTTCTCTTCGTCAAAACACTTAATATTCCCGAGGGCGGAGTGGCACAAGTGGCAAGATAGTATCAGCCATGGAAGGACTGTGGTCATCAATTGATACCAGGTATTCATGTGAAAGTACCGAGTCATTTTTGGTGGTTTAAAACGAAAACATTTCCTCACTAATTATATGTTGTTGATTGATAGATTATCTTTCAAAGTTGATTTGATTGTTAACTTGCGTTATAAGATGGAGGACCAAGTCTTCTGCTCATTAAATTCACTGGTAAACATCATGTTCATGAATCATGAACCATGACTTTACAACCATTACAATTATGTGGTTGATGATAAACTCCATTGTTGGACGTGATCAATGCTTGGTCTATTGTGTTACCTACTAATAGACCTGGCCAATAAACCTCGCAAAATTGATCAGACCCTATCCGAACTGAGGACCTTAAATTGACCCATAACCTAAATTGACCAACCGAATGTTTATTGTTGCACCCTGATTATTATCCCTTAACAATGTCATAATAATTGACCTGAATCTGTAGTGACCCAATCCTGTTCACCCGCCTCACAGGCTGGCCTAACCCACCCACGGTTGGGTGTTGGGCTCAAGTTTCAGAAGCCCGCCCAGGTTGAGCTTGTCCTGATACGAAATTTTGCGGAAGCGTTTTAAAAGAGAAAAGACTAATAATAAAATAAAGGATATTTGCTTTGAATTCCGTCAAGAACTCAAAACAATGGGATATTTGCTCGAACTAGACCTATAATTCGAACAATGATGAACTATAATCAAGACCTATTGATTACATTTCGGGTTAGTGTTTGAAAACGCGTCAAACAATAACAAAGGACTGATTGAAACTCGACAATCAAAGGATTTGCTTTTTAATTCATTCTTGTGGTTGTCTTCTTATTCCATGCCAATGCTTAAATAGCCAAAACAAGACCATGAAAGGTCATTATAATCCCAAAATTAACTAGCTAATTAAAGGGAATTAAAACTAGGTAATTACTACTAAATACTACTAAATAAATTACCAAATAAATCTAATAATTAAATAGGGCATTAACCCTTTTATTAAACAAAATAAAATAAGCTGAAAGTGTCTTCAATTCTTTTGGAGATCGTTTGTATTTTACGAGCAAGATTTTCGTACCATCCAATGAAGCTCTCACGTTCAATGAAAGCTCGAAATACATTTAATTATTCACGAGAATGATTAAACTGATTTCCGACTTTCAATGAACTCGTTCCTTCATTGACCCACAACCCACTCGTATCATACTCCCCTTCTTCAAAAAGAATTTCCCCAATTCTTGTACCTACTAATGTCGAGATAAGGGTTAGTATTTTGATACGTGTGCCTTTCCCTTTTTTTTTTCGGATGAATAGTATCGGACAAATTTTTTTTTTTTTTTTTCGGATGAACAGTACCTGAACGAAAACAGTAATTTTTTTTTTGTTCCGGATGAACAGTACCCGGACAAAAACAGTTAATTTTTTTTTTTTTTTTTTTTTTTGAACTTCCATACTTTGAAAAACAAGTTACTAGAAGATGCTCTAGAGATCAAAACCGATTAACCCTCGAACTACCTCGCTCGAGTTTAATCCTTGAATTCCAATCGCAATCAGAATTTCAACACTTGAATTTGGTGCTCCTAGGACCGTCTTGAATTTAAGGAAATCAAGAGCCTAGGCTCTGATACCATATGATGCGAATTTGCAGCGGAAAAGGACATGAGAACGTAACCGGATAAGCAGACACCAAGCTAGACCTATAACTTGATGAACGAGATTGGCTAACCAAGACCTATTGGTTCCAATCGAGTAACAATTAGGAAACGCGTCCTAATAAATCACTACTTTTGGATTATCGCAACAATCCGTAATTCACAATTAACACCACGTGTAATTGAAAACAACAAGCTCTTTTTATTTCAAATCATGTGTCCTAAAATGCATTACAAGGGCTGATTATATAGCCTTCAAAACAGGAAAATGAAAAGCTAAATTAATTTTAAATAGCCTATAATAAACACTATAATTAATTAATTATGCTATAAATCTATAATTAACTCGAGATATTAAACCATCTAATTAATCCCTCTAATTAATCCCGCAATTAAGCCACACACTTATTGATTTAATTAATTGCTGATAAGGATAGTTGATTGGGCATTCATCGAAACCCACGTAATACCGAGTAACTACTTATATTCGGACCATATTCGAGCAGCTACTATTTTCGTATCATCCAATGAATCTTACTCGTTTTAATGAAAGCTCGAAATACATTTAATTATTCTCGAGAATAATCAAACTGATTTCCGACTTTCAAAGAACTCGTTCCTTCATTGACCCGTATACGTATCATACTCCCTTTCTTCAAAAAGAATCGACCCGATTCTTGTGCTTTCAATGTCGATATGGGCTGTTCGTAAATGGCCATCATTCTCTGGTCAATACCGGGATCGAATACCAATTTGATGTACCCATAATTGCGTTTCAACACACCATGGTGCGTTCGAAATACAATTTCTTGCCCAAATGTGTGCAATGCTCTAATTGATTCTAGGGATTCATCACGGCAACCTTGCACTCTTATTCCTTCGGGCCCAATTTTCTTAAACACCCAAACTGTCCTTGATGAACAATCAATTTCCACGTAACATGGGTTTGTAGTCTTTGTACCACTGTGTGTTGGAAATACATTGCCAACTTCGATCGTCACCCATTGAGCATGACGTTCTTTTCCTTTGGTGATCTTCAAGGGTTCACCCTGTTTATGGAATTAAAACTAGGTAATTACTACTAAATACTACTAAATAAATTACCAAATAAATCTAATAATTAAATAGGGCATTAACCCTTTTATTAAACAAAATAAAATAAGCTGAAAGTGTCTTCAATTCTTTTGGAGATCGTTTGTATTTTACGAGCAAGATTTTCGTACCATCCAATGAAGCTCTCACGTTCAATGAAAGCTCGAAATACATTTAGTTATTCTCGAGAATGATTAAACTGATTTCCGACTTTCAATGAACTCGTTCCTTCATTGACCCACAACCCACTCGTATCATGTCCAGCGCGGGCGTTCGGCCTCTTCAGGGCTTGGACAGAGGATCCCGGTCCTAATCCGGCTTGTGATTACCTATTTGTGCACACCACAAGTTTGATGAACAGAGAGAGTTGATTCATATTTATCATCAAGACATCAACTCGTTTAATTGGGTGACGGGAATATAGATACATATAAATATTTGCCACTGCTGGCACATAATTTACCAACTGAACCCCCACCTCCACCTCGTAATTTGTGGGAGCCCTTAACCTACATCGGTAATGTTGATGCTCTTGTTATATGATTCATGTAACATCATGTGACGAAGTGTCGATTAATGGTCATGGCTTCTAGTGCCGGAAAGTCTGGTCTATGATTATGATAGTAGAAGTCTTGGTGTTGTAAGTTTGCAAGTCAACGGATGCATTATGAAAGCGAGCTTTTATCATTTCATATGGAGGATTCAGGAAGTTGATCACTCAAACGACTTGGAAAATAAAGCATACTAATATCTCAGTTTATAATTCATTTATATCAGCTTGAAAGTCCAAGCACATTAGTAATCTGTTAAGTTACTGGCACAATGTTGGCAAATAGGCTCTAAGCCGATGTCACTGTCTCTCGTTTCCAAGACTCGACCAACTTAGTCAATGACACAGAAGACGATCCACCTACGCTAAGTGCATCCTTAGCCTTGTCTTTAATATCCCACACACATTTATAAACGTATAATAGGGTGATCCAACAAGTGAGGTCGTCTTTTACGGGGCAAGCATTTGCAAACATGATTAAAAAAATTAAAAGCAGTAGTAGATTGTTCATTATTGATAATGTAATTACGTGCATAAATATAATATCGACCATAATGGAGATAATACAGAAGTTATCAATGTCTGTTTGTGGTGTTGATAACGTGAGCTGCCTTTCCGAAGAAGGTGTAGACGCCAATAGCGAGAACAATAGCTTCATTCATACCTTGTGTGCATATTGAGCCAGAGAAAACTTCTTCTCCAGGACCCTTTGTCACAGGGAGAGATTCTCCAGTAAGGGCAGATTGGTCGACCATTATAGGATCCCCTTCGAGAAGACGTGCATCAGCAGGGGCAATGTCACCCGATTTAAGGCTGATAATGTCTCCTGGTACCAATACGATAGCTTTCGACTCTTTCCATTGCTTATCCCTCAGCAACCTACACTTGGGACCAACAGCAGTCTTGTTGTTCTCTTGTATTTGGTTGGGTCCAAATAATTCGAGCCTGCGGGCTGCCTCTTTGGAGGTTAGACCATCCCGCGTACATTTCAGTCGCTTAAAGATGTCCTAAATCCGAATGTTCTCCTGATCAATGGTATCTTCAAAACTAAAAGCCTTCGACATGACAATGTAAAAGGAATATAATCGCATGCGTTATTATTCATATGAACAATGTATTTATACAAGTACAGGCTCGATGCATATGGACATTTACCGTTTAGAAACGTAAATATACTACCGAGTATATATCTAATATTGTTAAATATACTATATCCAATATTCCGAACAATGTAGTAATACTACTTTCCTATTATACGGAGTATAATTTATTGAGTCTTAATTGATGATTAGGCGCTACTATTTCCGCAAGTTCTCAACTACCAATCAACTAACCCTTAAACTTTCCCGCCAAAATGTAATTTTCACTGAAGATTTCTGTAACAAACTTTTAAACTCATACCCAGATGCTAAAACCTTGAGAAAACTTCATGCTCATATCATCAATGATCAAAATCTTCGCAAAAATCCATCAATTGGGCTTAAATTAATTAGGGCATACGCTGGTTGCGGGGAATTGGGCGTTGCCCGTCACCTGTTTGATGAAAGTCCGGACCGAAATGTCGTGTTTTTCAATGTTATGATCAGGAGCTATGTTACCCACCAGCGTTATCAAGATGCTTTATGGGTTTTTAAGGACATGTTTAGTTGTTATGTTAGACCGGATCATTGTACGTACCCGTGTGTTCTGAAAGCGTGTTCTGTTTCGGAGAATTTGTGGGTTGGTTTGCAGGTTCATGCTGCAGTGTATAAACTTGGGCTTGATTTGAATCTGTTTGTTGGGAATGGGTTGATTTCTATGTATGGAAAATGTGGGTGTTTGGTCGATGGCAGGAAAGTTCTTGATGGGATGAGTGTTAGAGTCGTTGTTTCGTGGAATTCGATGGTTGCTGGGTACGCACAAAAGGGCATTTTGATGATGCTTTGAGAATTTGTAGGGAGATGGAGTTGATTAAGTTGAAGCCTGATGCTGGCACAATGGCAAGTTTAATGCCAGCAGTTACGGACACTTCATATGAAAATGTCATGTTTGTTAAGAAAATGTTCGAGAGTTTGGATAAGAAAAGTCTGGTTTCATGGAATGTTATGATAGCTGTGTATGTTAACAATTCCATGGCCTTGGAAGCAATTGATCTTTATGCTCAAACGGAAGCTGATGGATTGAATCCAGATGGGGTCACCATTACTAGTATTCTTGCTGCTTGTGGCGATCTTTCAGCTATCTGACTAGGTAGGAATATTCATAGTTATGTCGAAAGGAAAAGACTTCGGCCTCATTTATGATGTTGAAGAAGAGGATAAACAAGGACATCTTATAGTTCACAGTGAAAAATTAGCTATTGTGTTTGCCCTGATAAACACCAGGCCTTCAACGCCAATCAGAATTACTAAGAATCTTCGGGTTTGTGGAGATTGTCATGTCGCAATCAAGCTCATCTCGAAGATTACCGAACGAGAAATCAACAAATAGCTTTCATACATTCAAGAATGGGGTTTGCTCGTGTGGTGATTACTGGTGACTGCAATTACAGTTTACAGGTATATTTCCTATCATGTTAGTTTCAGTTATAGAATTATTCATCGTCCAATTACATCGTATGACCAAGTCTGACACTCGACACATGCACATATACGCCAAGCTTGGACATGTACCCATGTCCGATCCTCGTATAAAAATTACCTATGATGCCAAATTTACTCGAGGCCCCAGATACTGTAACTCTGGGCGGTATTATTTTGATAGCTAGGAGGATTCACATTGTATCAGAATGATTTAGCGCGTCTTGTACACCGATATAGTCTTACAAGAAGGTGTACTTAGGCGCAGAAAACAAGAAAAATGTGAATGTTGTATGCATACTATGGTCTCGATTCTCCTCGGAAGTGATTTAAGAGTCAATGCAAGTGTGATTTTTTTACCCATAATATTTAGTTGCTATGTAAAATTTAAATTACAAGGTTGACCTTTTTCCGAACACATAAATAATATTAAATCACTATAAAAGAAATCGATAATAAAACAATTTCTGCAAGTCTTGACTTTTCGGAGTTGATTATTAAGACGATAGTAATATTGACAATGGAGAATGGATCAAAATCCAACCATCAAGAATGCTGAAAATTGAAAATTCACAAATTTCCCTACTTAAACAGTTAACATTTTGTACGTCAAAATTGACCATCTCTTATAGGGCGGCCCAAATAACTAAGTAATATATATATATATATATATATATATATATATATAGAGTCTGAATCAGGTGAGGCAGCTAATTATGGTGAGGCGGCCTGCCTCATCAAATTTTTCATTAGACTGAATTTATGGACTGATTTTCGGTTGTTTGATGGGCTGAAAGTTTAGGGTCATTCCTAATCTTTTCATTTGGCCCAAATATTTTCTCTCTCTAAAACAAATCATCCAAAAACACAAATATTTTCTCTCTGATTCATTCAACTTATTACTTTTTCATAAAAAAAAAAAATCTCAGCACATATTTTCTCAAGAATATCGCGTTTCCAAAAATGGAATTAGTAAAATCAATTTCAGATTTCCGTTGAATTGTCGGTAGATTCATCAAAGCAAAACACAACAACTTGAGTTTAGCCATTTTTGAAGAAGATTTCAATTAATTTTCAGGTAATTTCGTAATTTTTATCAAAACTAAGCATATTCATATAATTAATTCACTTATAAATTGATGATATTAAGGATCAATTATAAAGCGATTTTTCTTAACCTTGTGATTTCCACAAATTATTACATTGTTTTTGAGGAATTTGAAGCTTTTATATTGTTATGGAAAGGGTAGATATCACAATATTTGATGACGATAGTGCTATTGAAACATGTATTTCGGATTTTTTTCGTAATTATTGTATAATTTTATGTTTAAATTATTGTTTTCATTTTCATATTTAATTTGTGAAAAATTGTGCTCAATTTGTGGAATATATGGCTCGATTTTGTATTTTGGTTATTTGTGAGGTTTAGTTTATGATTTGAGTCAATTTTGTGAATAGGTTACCTAATTTTGTGAATGTAGGAGTTGGTTGATTCAATCTTCAAAACGATATTGTGATGATGTTGATAATGCCTATTGAAGTTTTGTCGATGCTGCTGATAATGTCTTCTGTGATGTGGTGTGTTTTAAGCCGAGGAATGTGTTATGTTGCTACTGATTTTGTCAGGATGTTTTTCTTATCAACCAACTGTTGGATTACAATGAAGGGAAATGTTATTAGTGAAAGTAGATACTGAACTAATATGACTATTATAATGTATGATGTGTATATGTTTATTTAGTTGTGAATCTAGGACTTGATTTTGTGAAACTTAAATATGATTTTGTGCACCTTATAATAGTCGCTCTGTCACAATGAAAAGTTGATATATGATGTAGATATCTTTGTTTAGTTGTGAATATAGGACCTGATTTTGTGAAACATAGACATGATTTTGTGAGCCTCATAATAGTCGGTCTGTCACGGTGAAAAGTTAATCATATGATGCACATATGTTTGTTTAGTCGTGAATCTAGTTCATGAATTTGTGAAACATAAATATGATTTTGTGAACCTTATAATAGTCAGCCAGTCACGGTGAAAAGTTAAAGATATGATGCATATATGTTTGTTAAGTTGTGAATCAAGGACCTGACTTTGTGAAACATAGGTATGATTTTGTGAACCTTTATAATGGTCTCTCTGTCACTGTGAAAAGTTAATATATGATGAATATATATTTGTTTAGTTGTGAATATAGGACATGATTCTGTGAAATATAGAAATATTTATGTGAACCTTATAATAGTCGATGAAAAGTTAATCATATGATGCATATATGTTTGTCTAGTTGTGAATCTAGGACCTTATTTTGTAAAACTTAGACATGAATTTTGTGAACCTTATAATAGTCGGTGAGTCACGGTGAAAATTTAATCATATGATGAATATATGTTTGTTTAGTTATGAAATTAGGCCCTTATTTTGTGAATCTTTGACAAGATTCCGTGCACCTTATAATAGTCGGTCTGTCACGGAGAAAAGTTAATTATATGATTCGTATATGTTTGTTTATTTGTGAATCTAGGACCTTATTTTGTGAAACTTAGACGTGATTTTGTGAACCTTATAATAGTCGGCCTTTCACGGTGAAAATTTAATCATATGATGCATATATGTTTGCTTAGTTATGAATCTAGGGACTTGTTTTAAAATTTTAGTTATTAAAAAATGATTTTTGACAATAGATATTGTGATTTGTAGCAGTGTTCAAAATAGCAAGACATTGGTTTTGCATGTGCCACATCATGAGAAGAGTAACAAACAAGGTTGGGAGAATAGCTTTCAAAGACACTGAACTCTTACAATATTGTTTGCAGCAACGATATGAAGCCTGAGGAATCCGAAGATAATTGGGCTAAGGTCATTAGCGAGTTCTAGATAGAAGGAAATAGTTGGTTGAGTGGCAAGTTTGCTATAAGATAGCATCCTCCTGAAAATCAAGTGTGTATTCTTCTACTACTTTTCTTTTAATTTTATTACCTATAGATCGTTGTGAAAACGCAAATACGTGTAATATAATTACGTCTGATAATATCTATATTCGTAGAGGTTATCATATTTCCCAAAAAAGGTATGTAATTTAAAGATTGATTCTTCACACAGGGTACATGTACATCGAGGAGGAGGAAGAAGTAGAGAATAGATAATGATGTACGTGTGAGGATGATGATGATTAAAGAAGTTTTAACTACTTTTTATTACTTCTATGTTTGATTTATGTTGGTTTTGAATTCAAGCATTTGTTCAGATATTGGTTTTGTTTTAGCAAATGAATATTCTTTTAATTTGGTGATTTTGTGAATCTTAGAGCTTATACTATGAAATTGGAATGTGATTTGTGAAACTTGTCAGGAATGGTTGAAAGTGATTTTGTGAAGTTTCTCTTACGAAATTTCTAATCTTGTGAAACTTGATCTAGGGTTATATCTTTTGCTTATCAAGTTTTTTTTGGTGAATCAATGACCTTGTTTTGTTAACCATGAAGGTTATTTAACTTGGTCATAAATGGTTGAAATTGTTTACTTTTTTTACTTTTTTTTTTCTTATTTTGTGAATCATTGACCATGTTTTGTTGAACCTTGAAGATGTTTGTGAAACTTAGTCATAAATGGTTAAAAGTGTTTACTTATTTTGTTCTTTTTCTTATTTTGTGAATCCTAAACCTTGTTTTGTGATCCTTGAAGGTGATTTTGTGAAACTTGATCATAAATGGTTGAAATCACTTATTTAGCTCTTTTTCTTATTTCGTAAATCCTAGACCTTGTTTTGTGAATAGTAAAGATGATTTTGTGAAACTTGGTCATGAATGGGTAAAATCGTTTTCTTAAGTTCTTTATTTCTTATTTTGTGAACCTAGAGCTTATATTGTAAAACTGAAAGTTAATATTCTTAAACTTGGTCATGAACGGGTGATATTTTTTTAATTATGAAGTTTCTTTTTCTTATTTTCTGAATCATAGAGACTTGGCCCTCAATTTGTGACATTGTTTAGTTAGAAAAGTTTATCTTTGTTTTCGTGAAACACGGTGCTTATATTGTGAAACTAGAAGGTGATATTGTGAAACTATTGTCATCGTTTACTTAAACATGGAAGGTATTCACATCAATAGTTTTGAAACGACCATTATCAATAGTTGACAAATGAACGTTTAGATTTTTTTTTTCGCGAACATAAAATAATGTTGAACACGGCTGTCAAGTAATAGTACAACGCATGTGGGCAATGTTAGGAGCAGCAGTATCACGAATATTCATGCCAGAATTATATTCCTAACAAAACTAGGCATCCTAAATTAGTGGAATTCCTCTGACCAGGAAACCAGTAAGAGTTGTAATAGTTTAAAATATAAACTGGATGTTGTGAGATATACCACCTATCATTAAAGTGAAACATATATTATGTAACCAAATAACATCGACATAATTCCTAAATCAATGCACTTCATCTGATAAGGAACCCAGTAAAGATAAGGTGATATTCTTGACACCAAAATAAAGGCAAATTAACAGCATCCATCTAGTACCACCCTCATTGAACTGTCGTTTTTCCTCCTCCATTCTCCGTAAAATCAGGGTATCTTCACCAACATAGAAGATTTAGAAAAACACCTGATTGCAACACAGAAAGAACACAGAAGAGCAAAAACAAATCAATGAAAATTGGAAAAAGGAACATAATAATGTAATAAACATCAGAAACAAAGCTACAATAACAGAAAGTAACCTCTAAAACGACGAACAAATCAAGTAGATTAACCTAAAAGACAAAAAATCGTTTGAACACAAACTAATTGATACAACACAAAATAATAATTGTAGATCACCGTCTATTCGGCAATTGATTGAACACTTAAGCAACATCATGTTAAAAAGACGGAATAGCTAGTAAAATTTTCTCAAACCTCTGAAAGTGAAACACGCAACCAAAGAACGACAAGGTAATCACAAATTTCCATACTCAAAGCATCCAAAAAATCGTAAAATAGAGGCGAAACTACTAAAATGAAGTATGAAACAACAACAGCAGATGTCACACACTAAGAGGTTTGTGGTCACAAAGCTAGCTATTATGATCAACATTTTGTAATGAGTGTTTTGTCACAACCTAGGTCACATGAAATCTATCATAACTAAAAGTGTACAATCACAATGAAACTTCAACTGCAAGCATAATCGAGCACAATAGAAACGCGTAGAAATCGATGAAAGTCGAGTGAAGGAGAATACTAAAACAAGAGCAAAACTCAGTATTTATACGAATTACATAAAATTATGACCATAATTAAACAAATTAAGCAACAAAAATAAAAAAAAAAATTAGGTATTAAATAGTTAAAAAAAAAAGGGAAAGGAACATACAAAGAAGCGGAGAAATCGATCAAAACCTGCAAAAGATGAGCGGAAACAAGTAATTAAACTAGTTGATCGAAAATACAAAATTAGTTGGATGGATGCGAAATCAAATAGGGATGAACTGAAATGAAAATTAGTTGATCGAAATTACCTAGATTCGAAAAACAATTAGGATGATAACGACGATCAAAAGCTGTGTAATAAATTGACGATCGAAATGTGAGTGAATGGCAAAGACGGAGCTGAAGACGAAGATAGAGTTGAAGACGAAAAAATAATAAAGAGAGAGAAAGTGAAGAGTGTAGAGTGAACAGAGTAAATGTTTGACTATGAGGAGAAATGCGTTTGTTAGATTTGATTATACCTAATTTTGTGAACCTTTAACATGAACTTGTTACCCTATGACATGAACTTGTGAATCCTATACCTAATTTTGTGAACCTTAGACATGATCTTGTAAATCATGGTCCTAATTTTGTGAACCCTGGATATGATAATTTTGTGAACCTTAGATATGACCTAATTTTGTGAGCCTTTGACCTAATTTTGTGAGGTCCCATATTCACAACACAAAAGTCCAAGTTTCACAAACCTTAGCGGTAGGATTTACAAACAAATGCCTTAATTTAACAAAGTCAATTATATTTTCACAACAGTTTCACAAACTGAGGTTCTAGATTCACAACATAAAAGTCCAAGTTTCACAAACCTTAACTGTAGGATTCACAAACAAATGCCCTATTTTCACAAAGTCAATCTAACAAATTAAGGTCTTAGATTGACAACACAAAAGTCCAAGTTTCATAAATCTTAGCGGTAAGATTCACAAAATGCCCTACTTTAACAAAGTAAATTTCTAATTTCATAACAGTTTCACAAACTAAGTTACTAGTTTCACAACATAAAAGTACAAGATTCACAAACCTAAGCTATAAGATTCACAAATAAAGGCCATATGTTCACAAAGTAGGAAATTTGTCCGAATTCGATTGTGAGCAAGAGTTTACGGAGACATTGATTGAACTATGACTTTGACTTTGTATAAACATTAAATTCTAGGAGTCAATGAATGGTGATACTAACCAAAGATGAACAATTACGTTTTTTTTGCTATTCATAACTAAAATCGAATCGAGATATTTCCGCTATCTTTTAGACTGTTAGAATATTAGGTAGCATAACTAACACTTGAATTATCACCAGCAGCAGCCAAACTATAAACCTTAGAAATAGAAATCACAAAAACTAACCTAATAATCCAAAGGAAATTATAAAAAAAGCGAAAATAATGAAACGAAACACTAAAACGATTAGAAAGAAGTGTGTGAAGTCGAAATGTCGGGAAAATAAAATGAAAAATCGCGAAAAAGCTGCAAAACACGAAAAAAAACTCACTATATAAACTAATTAAAGAAGTTTATGACAATTATTTGACAACTTAAGATGAATCAAAATTTGGATGAACCAAAACCTAGCTCTTAAATTGTAAAAAAAACGAGTGGAATGAAATTAGGATGAATCGAATTAAAAATGAATCAATCAAAAGGTAGAGTATCAAATTACCTGGATGAATTACAATTAGGCGAATTGTAGGATGATAATGGCGAATCAATATCGAAAATCAATAAGTTGATGTTAGAGAGAGCAAGCTGAAGAAGAGAGAGAGAGGGTGAAAAGAAATTGATGTAACGCATAAATGAGAGAAAGCAGCTGGTAGATGGAGTTTTGTAGGGCGCACGTGGCACAATCTGAAATGTCCATGTATTTTAGATCCAACGGTCACGATGGGTACAGCTGCCTCACCCTAAGAAGGGTGCCTCACATGATTCAATTCCTATATATATATATATATATATATATATATATATATATATAGAATTAGGATCATGTGAGTCCACCATATCTTTTTGAGTCCGTGAGTCCTAATCTCAACCATTAGATCAAGAAAAACTAATGGATGAGATTACACTACTGATAGTAAGGGTATTTTTGTAATTTTGCATCTTCTTATATAAGTCTTATTTTACCCCCAAACTTCATTCCAATTCATTTACTTTCTCTCTCTAACTTTCCTAACCTAAATTTCCTCTCTATTTTAATTGTAATATCCCATATCTCCTGTGTCTTCTTGGATATCCAATTACTTTTTCTTCATCAGCTTTCAATAACTGATTTGTTCATCTTCTTCATTATTTGCAATGTCAGGTATTTCAATTGATTTCGTAATCTCTGTATTTTTATTCTCTTTGTTTTAATTTGAATATCTATAATATTACGATTGATTATCTCTATCAAATTTTGATTTAATCATCGTTATTGTTATTTTCGTTTTATTTCATTGATTTGTGTTGTGATTCATCTTCTTTTATGTATTTTTCTATTTCATGTATTTTTTAACTTTTATCATCTCGTTTTATTATATGTAGCATGATTTCAACATCACTTTTATTTTTATTTTTATTTTTTAAAAGTTTTTATTGACGTAATTCTTCTATGTGTGTTATTTCGTTGTTTTTGTGTTAAGCTTAAGTACTTAACAATATCTTTATGTCCTCTTTTTGTTGTTTTTCCTTTTATGAATACCTGATATTGTTTACCTTATTAATGTAAATTAGTATCACGCGTTATTCTTAAAAGCATCAACTATTTAGCATGCTTTTGTTCAATTTTGTTCTTTACTCGAGTTTTAATTAGGTTTTGTAAATATTTATTGTTGTTTACCTAATTAATGTAAATCAGTATCACATGTTATTCTTAACAGTATCACATGTTATGCATAACAATATCACAGTCTGAAATATACTGTTATACATTACATAGTTTAAATAATTTAATTAAATTAATATCACATGTTACACTTAACAATATCACACTCTGAACTACATTGTAATTTATTATACTTTTTCTTGCTAGAACCTATTGGCTTAACCTCTATTGTAGATAATACTTTTGTTACACCTGTTTCTACTCCACAATGTATACAACTTGCTGATGTTACACTCAAAAGTATCTTGATAGTGATAATGACTCTGGTCCAAACTCTCATTCTTTTTTGTGAACTCTTTTACTTTCTCGATCAAATGAGTCCTCTACTCATGTATGTTTCCCATTTTTATATTTCTATATTTCATTTTGCCATAAAGATGGTAATTAAATGATGTTTTGTTCTCCTTTCTGCAGATTTCTTCGCTTGTTGAGATTGATTAAGATTTTTTGGTATACATATTGAAGAGTGTTAAAGTACAACATCAACGAGCAAATGAATTTCTCTTTGTAGTCATATAGTACAACATCAATGAGCAAATCAACTTTTTTTGTAGTCAATTTTCTTATAAACACAATCTTTATTCTTAGATGTCTTTCAAAGTGGTTACAACTTTGTATTCTTTTTCGATATTTGGTTTGGACATTGTTACTCATATATATCATATTTTATTGTCTTTTCCAGGACTTTTTTGCAAAACAATAGTAACAACTTTATCAAGGAAACTTGTTTTTTTATAAAACGATGTCACTCTTATAATTTTGAAAAAGTAGTACGACTTGTTAGACACAACAATGTCGTAGTAACTCCGTAACAATATCATATGTACATCACGATTTGCCCTTTTGTTATGTTCTGTAACAGTTTTCAATAAACAATATGTAGCTTCATAATATCACGGAATATTGAAAACAATATAACACGTTTTAAGAAACAATATCGCATGATATGGTTAAAAATATCACATGATTGGATTAACAATATCACAATATGCCATTAACAATATTACAAAGTGAAATTAACAATATCACCATTTGCCAGTAACAATATCACAATAATATAGTCGACCTTTTTCAGCCTGTCGATAATGAAGTACTAGATAGCTTAACAAAAAATATGACACTTCACCTAAAACAATATGACACATTACGAAAAACAATATCTAATAAAGATTCTGTTCTTATAAGAAATTCAATAAATAATATCACAACATTCAAGACACAATTTCATTTTGTAATGTTATGTAACACATCTTTTTAAATAATACCATCATCACGTTTTGTTAAATAAATAATCTATCGATATTTCCAGCCTTTGAGTATTCGAGTACCACAATTATTACTAAAAAATATCACACTTTACCAAAAAAAAAAGTATCACAGATTTAAAACTCAATAGAGTTCTACCTTAATGATATTTTAAGAGCAATATCACTACAATTAAAGCACAATATCACTATACACCTGAAACAATATCACAAAATTCCCGAAACATTACTAGTTTGTGACAACTATTACTTATATTAGCTCACTCTCCTACCAGTATAACATAAATACATGTACAAGCAAAGTTTTATGTCAACATATTCCTAGTTGTCATTTTAGTTCATCCCCTACCTAAACCCCTACTCATATCATTTGCAACACTCTTGTATTGTTTTCTTATCTTCATCTCTTGTCCATGATCAACATCTTGTCCATGATCAACATCTTGTCCACGATTAGCTTCAATCCTTTATAAATCAACCACAAATAAACTTATGTTATAATAGTTTAGAAAATTTTACCATTTTCTCATTCTATAACTAATAAACTGATGTTGACATTCAAGATCACACTTTAGTAACAACAATATCACAATTTTCGCCCAATAATTAGAGAATAAACAAAATACTATATGCGATCTATAACTAATATGTATCTATATTACTCAATTAGTGAACCATGAGTCTAAATTTTTCAACTGCACTTTCAAACAATTAGATTTTATAATGTGAAACCCTAGATTTCAAAATTAAACAATGTAAAACCCTAATTTTCTCAATTAAACAAAAAAACTTCAAAAAACCAGCTACAAACTACAATTGAAAAGAAGATTAGTTCAATATGTTGACATAATCAACACAAAAACTTTTAAAATCATGTATCACTAATATATATATAGATGTTTAAACAATAGTACATCAAAGATGTGAATGTACTAAAAACCGCGCGATAATTAGTTCGTTATGTCGGTACAATCCTATTTTATACAAAAAAAACTTTCAAACTGCATCTAATTCAACACACATACAAAAATTTCTCATCAAATTAACATGAAAAATAAAAAAATAGTGCACAAGATATACGAAAATAGCATAAATTAATACATTATTAGGTAAAGATTGATGTACCTTTACGAGATTGAAAGAAATCGATTGATGTTATTCAATTGTAATGAATAAATTCATACGAAATCGAAATCTAAGGCTTGTTTTTTGAATGCTTTTTGGAGTACTGGGTTTGATTGAGATATTAGTCTCTTAGAGAGAGAAAGTGTCTTTTGCTTTACTGCTTTGTTAGTTGTTTCATAGGTATATTGTATGGGTGACGTGGTGCAATGTCAACGCTTTATTTTTGTTAGATCCAATGACTCTTATTAGGACTCACGGACTCAAATATATGATTGGACTCACCGGATCCCACCTCTATATATATATATATATATATATATATATATATATATATATATATATATATAGAGAGAGAGAGGCAAATTATAATGAGTCCACCTCCATAATTGAGTCCTTAAGTCCTAATTCTAACCATTAGATTAAATGAAATGGATGGTTGTGATTAAAGTAGAGTTTTTTGTAATTAAATAGTGAAATTAGATATTAATTACATGCAGTCTACTTTTTGTACTCCCAATACTGACAAATTCACAATAATTAGAATCTCATTGATTAGTGTTGTACGTGAAAACAAAAAATGCTTCATCTTCCCCTTATTTTTTACCCCGACTCACTCATTCTTTTCCATTTGATGAAACCATTTTTATCACTCAATTTTTTCCATTTAATCTACCTACTTCTCTCTCTAAAGTTAAACATCCTTATCTTTTTTTCTCTCAACTGAAGGCCGTCTTTCGTAGCCTTATATTTCATCACAAAGGAGCTGTTATGGCTGACATGCAGATTATACTGCTCAACAATGGTAATTTTTTGATTCTTAATTAAGATTTGTTATATTGTTTTTTTTTTACAATATAATCGTTTTATTGTTGACGAAACTGTGTGGGTAATTATTTCTATGGTTTCATTTTTTAAATTTGTGTATGGGTTACCAGGTTTAAATTTTTGCATCATGAACGATTATTATTAACTGGATAAATTTGATGATGAATGAATGTAGGTATAGATGATGATAAATTTCTTTATGTATAAGCAACTGGTTGAAGTTGTAGATGAATAAATTAGTTGCAGTAGTATGGATCGTATAATGACGTCGGTTTAATTTCCTTGTTTGCTATAGACTAAAGTTTCATATAGAATAAAGTTTCATAATTTGTAGTTAGAGTTTCATAAATAGTAGTTAGAGTTACAGTTGCATAAATAGTACTTAGAGTTATATCCTTTATTGATTAAAGTTACGTGAAGATAAATTATAGTTACATAAGTCACTGTTGAAATGAAAAGTCAGTCTAGTTCAAATTTTAGAAATTTCAGTTACAAAAATTCAAAGTTTCATTATAAAATGTTATAGTTACATGTATATGTCTGAAAGTTACCTTTAAAGTTTCATTTAGACTAAAGTTTCATAATTTGTAGTTAGAGTTTCATAATTAGTAGTTAGAGTTACAGCCTTTATTGATTAAAGTTATGTGAAGATGAATTATAGTTACGTAAGTCACTGTTGAAATGAAAAGTCAGACTAGTTCAAGTTACAAAAATAAAAAGTTTCATTATAAAATGTTAAAGTTACATGTATAGGTTTTAAGTTACAAAAAAAAACTTTAAAGTTTCATATAGACTAAAGTTTCATAATTTGTAGTTAGAGTTTCATAATCAGTAGTCAACACACATTTCTATCCTTGATAATCCTAAAGTTTCATAAATAGTAGTTAGAGTTTCATAATTTGTAGTTAGAGTTTCATAAATAGTAGTTAGAGTTACAGTATAGACGACTCAACAGCAGTCAACAACATACTTCTATCCTTGATTATCTAAAGTTTTAGTTACAGGTGACGATAATACAGCATCAACTGAAGGTGAGGAGGGATTTTGTAGAAGGGTGGAGGAGGAATTCAAACCGTTCACCGGCATGGAGTTCGAAGATGTTGAGGAAGCTGTATCGTTTTACAAGGTTTATGCGCTTGCTTGCGGATTTGATGTCCGACGTTACACGACGAAGAAGTGGCGCGACGGGACAATAAAGTCGAAGCTGCTGGTGTGCAATAGGAAAATGAAGATGATGAGTTAGAGGATTAGATAAATGTTTTTATTTTATTTTTGGGATGTTTTAGTTTAGTACAAGGAAGAATTAGAATTGTAATTCAGTATGTACTTGTTTAAGTTTAATTCAGGAAATACTTTTTAAAGTTCCATTTTTATTGATTAGTGTTTTGCATCATTGTGTTATAGTTACAGTCTTTGATTGAGGTATATATCGTGTTCAGGAATGACATTTAAATTTTCGTAATTTCTTGGTTACATATTAAAAGAAGACGCTTCTTTACTAAAGTTGCATAATAGCGTGCTAAAGTTTCATACCAAATGAATTTAAGCTACACAGTTTCATAGTAACTAAAGTTGCATAATATCGTGCTAAAGTTTCATACAAAATGAATTAAAGTTACACAGTTTCCTAGTTACTAAAGTTACAAAACATATTAACCAAAGTTACTCAATTTCCTAGTTACTACAGTTTCATAATATATGAATAAAAGTTACACAACTTACTGTTGAAGTTAGATTGCTATACTGGTTACATGTCTGGTAATATTATAACATTCCAAGATGTTTGACTACAGTTCAAATATAAGGGCATGTAGTTTCACACTCTACGCGATAGAGTTTCATTAAGCAGTTTCATATTGAAGTTAGAAAGCTATACTTGTTAGAGTTTCATTAATCAGTTTCAAAGTTCCATAATATCGAACTAACGTTACATAATTTCCTATTGAAGTTACTAGATTGAAATTTAAAGATTTCCAATTTACAACAGTTTTCACAACCTACTGTTAGAGTTTCGTTAATTAGTTTCAAAGGTCAACCTTGTATATAGTTAGATTTCAGATTTATAGTTACCTACATAGAGTTAAATGATAAAAATACTTAGGTACCCATATTTTAAATTAAAATTTAATAAATATATAAAGAGTAAGCCATAATGTGAATACAGTAAAAGAAAGTTGAAATACAAAGTCCATTGGACTCATCAAGTGATCTGATTGTTATTTTTTGGACGTAATCTTGTTCGCTTTCCTGGCAGCATAAAGTTTTTTCCATAAATCAGCTTTTCCGTCCACAAATGTATTCACCTTCTCCAATAAATCTTTCCGGTTTTTGTTCATGTCCGCCAGTACAAGTGTTGCAGCAAGTTGGATTACCAGATAACGGCGGGTGATCTTCCTCATCAAGTCTTCGCTATTGAACGGCGCAGCCTCATATAGTAACATATGTATCATGGTGAATACGCCGGACTCCTCTATATTAGCTTTTAGACCCTGCCAGGCTAATTTTATTTGACGTCTCTCAAACATAGGGACCTCTTCTGCCCTTCCCAGACCCCTGGACTCCAAGTAGTCGCTAAACACCTCGGCCTACATATACATTATTATAGGGTGGTAAATGAACAAAATTTGTGAAGTGAATTTGTAAATTTGATAATATAATGCAGTGGAAAGTAAAGAAATTCAAACTTACAATTATAATAGCCACGTCAACGATGTGGGACTGTTTGGAAGCCGGGTAATATTGATTATCGAGGAGATCAATAGTCTTTGAATTGAAATTGATACATACACACGCATAATGATCGTCGACATTAACTGGTATGAAAAAGAGTTCTGCGTTCATGTTAAACGAACGACCACATCCCTTGATAAACATGTCCCATATGATGAAAAGATTATCAATCTGGGTATCGCTGGGGGTTGACTAATCTTTGCTGTCCTTTTGGCGCATTACCGCATCCTACACAATTCGTTTCAGGCGTTAAAAATGATACCGCATATATAATATTAATTATCAATTTAACTTTAGTACGTTAGTATGGAACTTTAAAACTCTTAACAGCAAATAAGTTTCATAAATTATAGTTAGAGTTACAGTTAATAGAGTTACAGTATATATAGACTAAAGTTTCATAAATTGTAGTTAGAGTTTCAGAAAAAGTAGTTAGAGTTTCATAATAAATAGAGTTACAGTATATATGGACTAAAGTTTCATAAATTGTAGTTAGAGTTTCATATTAAGTAATAAGAGTTTCATAATAAATATAGTTACAGTATATATAAACTAAAGTTTCATAAATTGTAGTTAGAGTTTCATAAAAACTAGTTAGAGTTTCATAAATTGTAGTTAGAGTTTCATAAATTGTAGTTAGAGTTTCATAAAAACTAGTTAGAGTTTCATAAATTGTAGTTAGAGTTTCAAAAAAACTAGTTAGAGTTTTATAAATTGTAGTTAGAGTTTCATAAATTATAGTTAGAGTTTCATAAAAACTAGTTAGAGTTACAGAATAATAAATAGAGTTACAGAATATCTAGAGTTTCATAAATTGTAGTTAGAGTTTCATAAATTGTAGTTAGAGTTTCATAAAAACTAGTTAGAGTTTCATAAAAAACATTCATCAACAGTTTCATAAATAATAATTAGAGTTACAGACTATATAGACTAAAGTTTCATAAATTGTAGTTAGAGTTTCATAAAAACTAGTTAGAGTTACAGTATACAAGACACAACAGCAGTCAACAACACACTTCTTTCCTTGATGAACTAAAGTTTCATAAATAGTAGTTAGAGTTCCAATATACATGCTTAAAGTTACAAGCAGACATCTATATGCTTAAGTTACAATTTACATGCTTAAAGTTACAAAAAAAACCTTTAAAGTTTCATGTAGGACACGACACAACTTCAAATTCATAAAAACATTCAAAATTATAATGTGGACTACAGAATTCAGTTACAATACACAAATCTAGAGTTACACTAAACAGGTTTAAAGTTACAAATAACAAACTTTAAAGTTTCATGTACAATTACAAATATATCGGGCAATTAAATTACAAGTAATGCAATTGGGAGAAACACAAAAAAAGGGAGAAACGCATTATACAGTAAATTTGATAAACTTCTGAGAAAATGGCGATACAGCTTCAACTTATTAAAAATCAAAATTGGCGAAATAAATTAAACGAACAATGATAAAACCACACGAAACAAATTCAACTTGGTTAATAAAAAGAAAAATAATGCAAAACTACAATATGGATAAATAGGGATGAATGTACCGGAGATTAAGGATGAAGATAGCAAGTTGAACTCTCTATAATGGATAAATATGGATGAATTATGGATGAAAATAGAGTAAGGATGATAAATATGGATGAATTATGGATGAAAATGGAGTAAGGATGAAGATGGAGTAAGGAAGACGAACAGTTTGAAGAGAAAATCAGAAAAATGAGAAGAGGAGGAGAGATATGGTAAAGTGGGAAAATGTGTTTTCAGAGAGGGAATGTCAAACGTGGGAACATGTGTATTTGCATAATTAATGATTGTGCATGGGAAACAGTAGAGTATAATATTTTGGGATTAAATCTCAGCCATCCATACTCAAAGATCCAAGGGTGTATAATAGGACTCAAGGACTCAATTATACTAAGGAGACTCATTTGAACCCACCTCTCTCTCTCTCTCTCTCTCTCTCTCTATATATATATATATATATATATATATATATATATATATATATATATATATATAGAGGTGGGTTCAAATGAGTCCCTCCTTCTCTTTTGAGTCCTTGAGTCCTAATCCAAGCCATTAGATCAAGAGGATGAATGGCTAGGATTAAAACAAAATGGAGGGTCAAGATTGTGAGACACACACAATCCATCTTCTTTAAACCCTAATATAAATACCCATTTTCCACTCTTTTTCTTCATTTTCACATCCTCTCATTCTCTTTCTACTCCCTTCTCTCTCTATATCCTCTCAAAAAAAAAAACCAAAAAAACCCTAAAAAAATACTACCCCACGGCCCACCCACCACCTTCAAACCACCGCCACCTCCTCCTCCCTACACCGCCACCTTCACCACCGCACCGTCCTCCTCTCCACCTTCCTCCTTCTCCTCCACTGTCCTCATTCCGCCGCCGCTGTCCTCCCCCGCCGTCCCTGCCAACGTCCCCTCGCCTTCCCCCGCCTTCGTCCCCCGTCCCCCGCCTTACCCTCGCCTTCCCCCGCCCTGTTCCCTCGCCTGCCTCCTCCTCCGCCTGCCTCCTCCCCCGCTTGCCTCCTCCCCCGCCTTCCTCCTCCCCCGCCTGCCTCCTCCCCCACCTCCCTCCTCCTCCGCCTCCCTCTTTTCCCGCCTCCCTCCTCCCCTCATTCTAGATCTATTATTTTTTTTTCAGTTTTCAATTTGGTATTTTGTTGTCTTTTTTTTACTTTTTGGGAGGGTGGTAGTTTACTTTTTTTTGATTTCATATTTTTTGGTTTTATTTTCAGATCTGCAATTTTTAGGGTGGTGGTAGTCTAGTATTTTTTTTTATTTCTCTTATGTTTTTTCTTTTTATTTTTATATTTCGTTTTTTCGTTTTTTCCAGATTTGTACCATCATATTTTTAGTCTACATTTTAGATCTCTTTTTCTATTTTTCAGATTTTTATTAGATCTTGTTTGTTCATTTTTTAGATCTTGTTTTTTTATTTCCAGATTTTTATTAGATCACATTTTTAGTCTACATTTTAGATCTCTTCATTTTTATTAGGAAGTACTTCTCAACATGCGTTTACAGCTTTACGCCAAGTTTCACTAGTACGTACTAGAGTTTCACTAGTACGTACTAGAGTTTCACTAGTACGTACTAGAGTTTCACTAGTACGTACTAGAGTTTCACTATTATGGACTAAAGTTTCACAATTATGGACTAAAGTTTCACTAGTATGTACTAAAGTTTCACTACTATGGACTAAAGTTTTACAATTTATGTACTAAAGTTTCAAAATTATGGACTACAGTTTCACTAGTATGTATTAAAGTTTCACAATTATGGACTAAAGTTGCACTGGACTAAAGTTATCTTATTAAGGACTGAAGTTACTTAATTAATGACTATAGTTACATTAGTATGGACTGAAGTTACACTCATAAAAAACTAAAATCACATAAATTTGTTTAAAAATTATATAAATTCAAATTTATATAGTTAAAATCACATTTTAATTTAAAGTTACACAAAAAATGGTTAAAGTTTAACTCTTAATGACTAAAGTTCGTCTCATAAAAAAACAAAAATCACATAAATTTGTCTTAAAATTACATAAATTCAAATTTATATAGTTTAAATCACATTTTAATTTAAAGTTACACAAAAAATGGTTAAAGTTACACTCTTAATGACTAAAGTTCGTCTCATAAAAAAACAAAAATCACATAAATTTGTCTTAAAATTACATAAATTCAAATTTATATAGTTTAAATCACATTTTGATTTAAAGTTACACAAAAAAATGTTAAAGTTATACTCGTAATGACTGAAGTTATACTCATAAAAGGCTAAAATCACATAAACTTGTTTTAAAGTTACATAAATAATTATTAAAGTTACGATCGGAATATAGGTGAAAGTCATTAAAACTTACTCATTTTGTTCTAATCTTGTCCCTTCATTTTGTTCTAATCTTGTCCCTTCATTTTTCTTTTAATCTTAGCCCTCCATCTTGTTCTAATCTTGTCCCTCCATCTCTTTCATCCAAAGGGCAAGATGAGGACTCATGGACTCAATTTTGAAGGTGGACTCATTATAACTTGCCTCTCTCTCTCTCTCTCTCTCTCTCTATATATATATATATATATATATATATATATATATATATATATATATATATATATAGAGAGAGAGAGAGAGAGAGAGAGAGAGAGAAAGGATCAAGTGAGTCCATCCCAAAAGAGTGAGTCCATGAGTCCCCATCCAAGCCCTTGAATCAAATAGATGAGGGGCTAGGATTAAAATAAAATGGAGGGTCAAGATTGTGAGACACACACAATCCATTCTCTTTGAAACCCTAATATAAATATCCTTTCATCCATCAATTTCACTCATTTTCACATTCAACCACTCTCTCTCTACCTCCCTTCTCTCACTACAATCCTCTAAAATCATCTCACAAAAAAAACCCTAAAAAAAACCAAACCCACCGCCCCTCAACCCGCCGCCCCTCAACCCACCGCCACTCACCCGTCGCCCTCTCCTCCACCGTCCTCCTCTCCTCCAACTCCCCAGCCACCGCCATGCCCCCACCACGCCAGCATCACCCACTGCCACCCTCCTCCTCCCTACCGAAACACCTCCACCACCGAAACACCTCCACCACCATACACATCTACCGAAACACCTCTACCCTGCCTCCTCTCCCTCCGTCCGCCTCCTGCCTCCTCTCCCTCCGTCCGCCTCCTGCCTCCTCTCCCTCCGTCCGCCTCCTGCCTCCTCTCCCTCCGTCCGCCTCCACCATGCCTCTACCGCCACTCTTTTTCTTTTTTTTTGTTTTGTTTTTTTCTTTTAAATTTCTTATAGTTTTTAATGTTTTGATCTGAATTTTTTTAGTTACATATATATAAATTTATTATGTTTAGATCTCATTTTTTTAAGTATAAATGATTAAAGTTACACAAAAAATAACTAAAGTTACACAAATGCAATTTTTTTTTTCAGGTTTTTATGTTTTTGTATTTTTCAAATATGGTTATTTTTTTTAGATCTTGTTTTTAATTTTTTGTTTTTTAATAAATTATTGTAGTATGTGTTATGTATATGCTTGAAGTTACACTATTAAGTACTGAAGTGACACTATTAAGTATTGAAGTGACACTATTATTATTGGTGGTTGTTGAAGTTACACTATTATTAGCTAAAGTTACACCATTATTAGTTAAAGTGTTCTTTTATGTTATTTTTACTTTCTAGATCTATTTTTTTTAATTATATCTTGCTTTTTTTTTTATGTCATTTTACTTTTCCAAATCTGTTTTTTTTGTTATATTCTTTTTACATCTTTTTTTAATTTTTCAAATTTCTTATGTTTTTTTATTTAATTTTAGATCTTGTTTTTTTTACTCTTAAAGACTGAAGTAACACTGTTAAAAGACTGAAGTAACACTGTTAAAAGACTGAAGTAACACTGTTAAAAGACTGAAGTAACACTGTTAAAAGACTGAAGTAACACTGTTAAAAGACTGAAGTAACACTGTTAAAAGACTGAAGTAACACTCTTGAAAGACTGAAGTAACACTCTTAAAAGACTGAAGTGACACGTTTAAGGACTGAAGTGACTTTTTCAAGGATTGAAGTTACGCTCGTAAAGACTGAAGTTACGCTTATAACACATCTTAGTTTGAAGTTACACATATAATTGTTGAAGTTACACTCGTATTGACTAAAATTACACTCATAAAAGGCTAAAATAACATAAAGTTGTCTTAAAGTTACATAAATTCAAATTAATATAATCGGAATCACAATTTAGTTTGAAGTTACACAAAGAATGGTTGAAGTTACACTCGTAATGACTGAAGTTACACTCATAAAAGGCTAAAATTTCATAAACTTGTCTTAAAGTTACATAAATTCAAATTAGTATAATCGGAATCACAATTTAGCTTGAAGTTACACAAATAAGGGTTGAAGTTACACTCGTAATGACTGAAGTTACACTCATAAAAGGCTAAAATCACATAAAGTTGTCTTAAAGTTACATAAATTCAAATTAATATTATCGAAATCACAATTTAATTTGAAGTTACACAAAGAATGGTTGAAGTTACACTCGTATTGACTGAAGTTACACTCATAAAAAGTTGAAGTTACAAAAACTTATTGTTACAATATGAAGGTAAGTGTAGGTGGAATTCATTAAACCCCACCCATTTTAATCTAATCTTGTCCCTCCATCTTGTTCTCATCTTGTCCATTCATTTTTGTTCTAATCTTATCCCTTCATCTTGTTTTAATCTTGTCCATCCATCACCTTCATCCAAAGGCTTGGATGAGGACTCATGGACTCAAAAAAAATGGTGGACTCATAAGAACCTATCTCTATATATATATATATATATATATATATATATATATATATATATATATATATATATATATAGGCAAGTTATAATGAGTCCACCTCCATAATTGAGTCCCTAAGTCCTAATACTAACCATTAGATTAAATGAAATGGATGGTTGTGATTAAATTAGAGATTTTTGTAATTAAATAGTGAAATTAGATATTAATTACATGCAGTCTGCTTTTTGTACTCCCAATACTGACAAATTCACAATAATTAGAATCTCATTGATTAGTGTTGTACGTGAAAACAAAAAAAATGCTTCATCTTCTCCTTTTTTTTCCCCGACTCACTCCATTTGATGAAACCATTTTCCATTTGATGATTCAGTTTTTTCCATTTAATCAACCTACTTCTCTCTCTAAAGTTAAACATCCTTATCTTTTTTTTCTCTCAATTGAAGGCCGTCTTTCGTAGCCTTATGGCTGACATGCAGATTATACTGCTCAACAATGGTAATTTTTTGATTCTTAATTAAGATTTGTTATATTGTTTTTTTGTTACAATATAATCGTTTTATTGTTGACGAAACTGTGTATGGGTTACCAGGTTTAAATTTTTGCATCATGAACGATTATTATTAACTGGATAAATTTGATGATGAATGAATGTAGGTATAGATGATGATAAATTTCTTTTTGTATAAGCAACTGGTTGAAGTTTCATAAATTGTAGTTAGAGTTTTATAATTTGTAGTTAGAGTTTCATAATTCTATAAGTTTGTGTATGGGTTACCAGGTTTAAATTTTTGCATCATGAACGATTATTATTAACTGGATAAATTTGATGATGAATGAATGTAGGTATAGATGATGATAAATTTCTTTTTGTATAATTAACTGGTTGAAGTTTCATAATTTGTAGTTAGAGTTTTATAATTTGTAGTTAGAGTTTCATAATTCTATAAGTTTGTGTATGGGTTACCAGGTTTAAATTTTTGCATCATGAACGATTATTATTAACTGGATAAATTTGATGATGAATGAATGTAGGTATAAGTGATGATAAATTTCTTTTTGTATAAGCAACTGGTTGAAGTTTCATAATTTGCTGTTAGAGTTTCATAATTTGTAGTTAGAGTTCCATAATTTGTAGTTTCATAATTTGTAGTTAGAGTTTCATAATTTGTAGTTAGAGTTCCATAATTTGTAGTTTCATAATTTGTAGTTAGAGTTTCATAATTTGTAGTTAGAGTTACAGCCTTTATTGATTAAAGTTACGTGAAGATGAATTATAGTTACGTAAGTCACTGTTGAAATGAAAAGTCAGACTAGTTCAAGGTACAAAAATAAAAAGTTTCATTATAAAATGTTAAAGTTACATGTACAGGTTTTAAGTGAAAAAAAAACTTCAAAGTTTCATATCGATTAAAGTTTCATAATTTGTAGTTAGAGTTTCATAATCAGTAGTCAACACACAGGTCTATCCTTGTTTATCCTAAAGTTTCATAAATAGTAGTTAGAGTTTCATAATTTGTTGTTAGAGTTTCATAAACAGTAGTTAGAGTTACAGTTTAGACGACTCAACAGCAGTCAACAACACACTTCTATCCTTGATTATCTAAAGTTTCATTTACAGGTGACGATAATACAGCATCAACTGAAGGTGAGGAGGGATTTTGTAGAAGGGTGGAGGAGGAATTCAAACCGTTCATCGGCATGGAGTTCGAAGATGTTGAGGAAGCTGTATCGTTTTACAAGGTTTATGCGCTTGCTTGCGGATTTGATGTCCGGCGTTACACGACGAAGAAGTGGCGCGACGGGACAATAAAGTCGAAGCTGCTGGTGTGCAATAGGGAGGGTTTTCCTTACAAGGCCGTTGTAAGGACAGACGACATAGTCGGATCGCAGGAAAGGAAAAGAAACATTAAGAGGATTGGTTGCAAAGCTAGGGTTAGGTTAGTTTCAAGAAAAGGTATTTTGATGATTGACCGCTTCCAAGAGGGACACAATCATGAACTAGTTTCAATACAGGACAGAGAGTTTCAGAAGTTATCAAAAAACATATCGAAATATCACAAGGCAATGATCGTATCTAATTCAAGGGTGAGTTGCATTAATATATTATAGCATTTTGATTGTAATGTTTCGTAGTCATTTGCAGGACACATTGTTTTATTGTTATATCAGACATTGAAGGCTTAGAATTGACATTTATGGTAAAACGTCCTTTTTTTGTGTTTTCATTGCAGCTAAAAATAGGAGCGACAAAGACTTACAGGATGTGTAAGGAGCATGTGAATGGGTTCGAGAATATTGGAGCTAGCTTAAACGACTTCAAAAATTTTCAAAGAGATGTAAAGTGTTTCATACATGAAAGGGATGGGCAGCTTTTCATTGATCATTTTAAGAGCATGGCCGAGACGCGGCCCGACTTCTACTTTGATTATGAAGTTGACGAAGATAATAGCCTTTGTCGGGCTATTTGGGCAGACAGTGTTGCCAGGACAAATTACGAGGTATTTGGCGATGCAGTTTCATACGACCCCACCTACGCAACAAACAAATACTCTATGATTTTCACACCCTTCACAGGTGTGGACAATCATAAGAGATCCGTCACTTTTTGTGGCGCACTTATTGCAAATGAGAATTTTGAGTCTTTTAATTGGGTGTTCAAACGGTTTCTCATTGCAATGGGAGGTAAGGAACCAGAGTACTTAATTACCGATCAAGACCCGGGTATTATTAAATCATTCCCACTGGTTTTCAAGACAGCGAGGCACCGTTTTTGTATGTGGCATATTATGAATAAGGTAAATTCATTTGTTAATCTTTATTATTATTTTGTGTATGTTGTAGTTTTGCAATATTTTTCTTTTTACTTTAAGCATGTATATTGTAACTCTAAGTAGTTTTTATGAAACTCTAACACCAACTAAGAGTGTGTTGTTGACTGCTGTTGAGTCGTGTATACTGTAACTCTAACTAGTTTTTATGGAACTCTAATTACAATTTATGAAACTTTAGTCCATGTATTCTGTAACTCTATTTATTATTTACGAAACTGTTTTTGTATGTGACATATTATGAATAAGGTACCCAGCAAGTTTGGGACCGCGAGGAAGGACTACCCTGATTTCTTGAAGAAATTAAATAGTATCGTTTGGGACGAAGAACTAGAGAATTCCGACTTTGACAGTAGATGGGTAGAAATCATGGAGGAACACAGAGTTGGAAAGGCGGATTGGTTTGAAGAAAGCTATGATAAAAGGAATCAGTGGGTGATGGCCCACTGCAGAGATCTTAAAATGGGGGCTGTCATGAGGACTACCCAAAGGTCGGAAAGTGAGAACAGTTTTTTTAAGCGGTTCGAGCACAAATGTGGTACGTTAGTTGAATTCTGGATGCGCTTTGAAAGCGCTATGGATCAGCAAAGACATACACACAAGAGACTTGACAACGAAAATAGACAATCAACGCCTCAGTTGTTCAGTAAGTCTGCTCTAGAGAGTAACGGAGCGAGGTTATTCACACATGCGGTTTTTGAGGAATTTCAAGAAGAGTACAAGTGCTCAACAAACACATTAACTTCTAGAGGGTTCTCGGAAAGTAATAACATGGAGCTGAATACGGTGAAAGATGCTTTGAGAAATCGAAACTTCATTGTACAATACAACCCAGGTAATACAGTTACATACACTGTTTAATACAGTTACATATTATATCGATAAAATTCTAACTTTAGTACAATATTATGGAACTTTATAACTAATTAATGAAACTAGTTAGAGTTTCATAAATTGTAGTTAGAGTTTCATAAATTGTAGATACAGTTTCATAAAAACTAGTTAGAGTTTCATAAAAACATTCAACAACAGTTTCATAAATAATAAATAGAGTTACAGAATATCTAGACTAGAGTTTCATAAAAATTAGTTAGAGTTTCATAAAAACATTCAACAACAGTTTCATAAATAATCATTAGAGTTATAGACTATATAGACTAAAGTTTCATAAATTGTAGTTAGAGTTTCATAAAAACTAGTTAGAGTTTCATAAAAAGATTCAACAACAGTTTCATAAATAATAAATAGAGTTACGGAATATCTAGACTAAAGTTTCATAAATTGTAGTTAGAGTTTCATAAAAATTAGTTAGAGTTTCATAAAAACATTCAACAACAGTTTCATAAATAATAATTAGAGTTACAGACTATATAGACTAAAGTCTCATAAATTGTTGTTAGAGTTTCATAAAAACTAGTTAGAGTTACAGTATACAAGACATGCATTGTATGAATATACGGTTACTAAACTGTTCATTTGTTCTAACGTACCCTACAATTTGATGCAGGTACGTTAGAGAGTAGCTGCACATGTAAGTTATTTGAAAGAAGGGGTGTACCATGTAGGCATATTCTATGGATTTACTTAGGTAATGGGCTGGATAAGATACCCGAGTCATCATTTGCTAAAAGGTGGACGAAGGATGCTTTACGTGATATAAAAAGCAATCACAAGGGGTGTGTAGGGATGGGTGATGTGGATATCATTGACAAAAAGCAGATTGAAATGACGAAATTGTGGTCAGAAGTACACGAGACAATGGGTGTACTTATTGGACGGGAGAAGGAACATGTTGAGGACCTTTGCAAACTGATAAAAGAGTTTAGGGAAAAACTCCTACCTTCAGTTCCGCCAATGACCAAGCATCAAGAGTTAGAAGAATTACTTGGTTGTGCTACAAATAACGAGATTACAATACTGCCACCGAAAATTTCGAAGAACAAAGGCAGTGGAAAGAGGATGCTGTCTAATAAGGCAAAGGCTGTCGCATGTGCAAGTAAGCCGGAACGCATGTGCAATAACTGCAAGCAAATGGCTCATCATGACAAACGTAACTGTCCTAATCCATTTGTGGAACGTCCTCCACAAAATATTGACGATGAAGAGGAAGAAGAAGAGGAAGATGAAGAGGAGGAAGAAGAGGAAAATGAAGATGATGAGTTAGAGGATTAGATAAATATTTTTATTTTATTTTTGTGATGTTTTTAGTTTAGTACAAGGAATAATTAGAATTGTAATTCAGTATGTACTTGTTTAAGTTTAATTCAGGAAATACTTTTTAAAGTCCCATTTTTATTGATTAGTGTTTTGCATCATTGTTTTATAGTTTAATTCAGGAATAATTACACACGTCTTTACTAGAGTTGCATAATATCGTGCTAAAGTTTCATACCAAATGAATTAAAGTTACACAACTTACTGTTGAAGTTAGAATGCTATACTGGTAATATTATAACATTCCAAGATAATTGACTACAGTTCAAATATAAGGGCATGTAGTTTCACACTCTTTGCTACGATAGAGTTCCATTAAGCAGTTTCATATTGAAGTTAGAAAGCTATACTTGTTAGAGTTTCATTAATCAGATTCAAAGTTCCATAATATCGAACTAAAGTTACATAATTTTCTATTGAAGTTACTAGATTGAAATTTAAAGATTTCCAATTTACAACAGATTCACAACCTACTGTTAGAGTTTCGTTAATTAGTTAGATTTCAGATTTATAGTTACCTACATAGAGTTAAATGATAAAAATGCTTAGATACCCATATTTTAAATTAAAATTTAATAAATATATAAAGAGTAGCCATAATGTGAAGACAGTAAAAGTTGAAATACAAAGTCCATTGGACTAATCAAGTGATCTGATTGTTATTTTTTGGACGTAATCTTGTTCGCTTTCCTGGCAGCATAAAGTTTTTTCCATAAATCAACTTTTCCGTCCACAAATGTATTCACCTTCTCCAATAAATCTTTCCGGATTTTGTTCATGCCCGCCAGTACAAGTGTTGCAGCAAGTTCGATTACCAGATAACGGCGGGTGATCTTCCTCATCAAGTCTTCGCTACTGAACGGCGCACCCTCATATAGTAACATATGCATCATGGTGAATACGCCGGACTCCTCTACATTAGCTTTTGGACCCTGCCAGGCTAATTTTATTTGACGTCTCTCAAACGTAGGGACTTCTTCATCCCTTCCCAGATTCCTGGACTCCAAATAGTCGCTAAACACCTCGGCCTACATATACATTATTATAGGGTGGTAAATGAACAAAATTTGTTAGAGTGAATTTGTAAATTTGATAATATAATGCAGGGGAAAGTAAAGAAATTAAAACTTACAATTATAATAGCCACGTCAACGATGTCGGACTGTTTGGAAGCCGGGTAATATTGATTATCGAGGAGATCAATAGTCTTTGTTTTGAAATTGATACATACACACGCATAATGCTCGTCAACATTAACTGGTATGAAAAATAGTTCTGCGTTCGTGTTAAACGAACGACCACATCCCTTGATAAACATGTCACATATGCTGAAAAGATTATCAATCTGGGTATTGCTGGGGGTTGACTGATCTTTGCTGTCCTTTAGGCGCATTACCGCATCCTACACAATTCGTTTTAGGCGTTAAAAATGAGACCGCATATATAATATTAATTATCAATTTAACTTAAGTACTTTAGTATGGAACTTTAAAACTCTTAACAGCAAATAAGTTTCATAAATTATTGTTAGAGTTACAGTTAATAGAGCACACAGTATATATTTACTAAAGTTTCATAAGTTGTAAATAGAGTTTCAGAAAAAGTAGATAGAGTTTCATAATAAATAGAGCTACAGTATATATGGACTAAAGTTTCAAAAATTTAAGTTAGAGTTTCATAGTAAGTAATTAGAGTTTCATAATAAATATAGTTACAGTATATATAAACTAAAGTTTCATAAATTGTAGTTAGAGTTTCATTCAAACTAGTTAGAGTTTCATAATAAATAGAGTTACAGTATTATAGAATAAAGTTTAATAAATTGTAGTTAGAGTTTCATAATAAATAGAATTACAGTATTATAAACTAAAATTTCATAAATTGTCATTAGAGTTTCATCATAAATAGAGTTACAGTATATACAATAATGTTTGAATTCTAACTTCAACAGGAAATTGTGTAACTTTAATTCATATATTATGAAACTTTAGTACGATATTATGCAACTTTAGCCAAGCAATTGCTTACCGTATGCCTTATACCAAAGAAAGCCATTCTGGGCACTTCATATTCATCTGATTCTATCTTATTCAGCAGCTTCGACCAGCATTCGATTACATTTGAGGACGTTTTCAACTCAGGTAGCATTGACATTATGTCATCCCTATTTAGTCGAGCATTCCGTCCAAAATCTGCTAGGCATTCCGTCCATAATCTGCTAGGCATTCCCTGTAATTATAAATTATTAATTTTGAGGCCAAATATAGAGATGATATGTAGAGAAATGTTACCGTACCTAGGGTTACAATCAATGTCGTCGACGAAGCAATAGTCTGCTGTGTGTTTCCGTAAATAAGTGACGTCCTTATATAAATACTGGTTGTTGCGTAAAGGTTTTGCAACAACAAGGATTGCTATATCGGCTAACCCGCAATCGATTGTGCAACCCAAACCGTCTCCCCCACCACGGGGGCGACTCTTAACAGCAGATAAGCTTCTGATGGATTTAGAATGGGCAGCTGTTGTAGCCGCTGGTGTTTTGGGTTCGGAATCAGATAACCGTGGGCGCTTCTCTTCTGGAGGACCTGTGTCAGTGTCAGCTCCTCTTTTTTTACCAATTTTGGACACGATTTTCTTCGGTCCTGCGCTAGGATTAATGTTACCAGCTTTGAACGACTCAACAGCAGCCAACAACACCCTCCTATCCTTGTTAATGTCATTCAATAGAAGCGTAGCAGCAATCTCCGCTCTGTACAAATTCACTGAATCCATACTGCCTAAGCCGCAATCAAATAGAGTCCCATTATAAAGAAGCATGTGAATCATCATGTATATGCCACAATCTTGGGCAGAGTAGCCTACACCTTGCCATCTGAATTTAACGTTGACAATTTTAAACCCGCTAACCCTGTCGCCTTTAGATATCCCTTTAGAGACCATGTACTTGCCCATTTCTTTAGCCTGCAGTGATTATATGTAATTAGTTCTTTTGAAGAAAAAGAAAATTTTAAAACAAATAAAACGATAGTGTGTGATGACTTACTGTGATACGTGCTATGGAGACATAAGGCAGGGAGTCAAAATCATCATCGTAAAGACGGTTGTCAAGGTATTCAATCTGCTGGGATAAAAAATTTATACATGCACAGCTGTAATGATCACGATCACCAGACAGTATAGGGATGAGGACCTGTGAAAGTTACACCAAAACATTATTAAAGTTATAGATTTCACAAAACTGTATTATATTTCACAAAACTGTATTATAGTGAATACATTCTTCACAAAATTGGTAACACCTACCAAATCAGAGTCAAGACGAAAAGGATCAATACATTCTTCAACCCACATATCCCACGAAGTGAATATTTCTTTACTGACATCAACCACTTCCCCTTTTTTATGCGCTTTCCAAATTTCCAGTACAGGACTCTGTTCCACAAATAGTATTAACAAGAAGGATTGCGTAGGGAGAAATATTAAAGTTTGTTAAAATTACAAACACGTACAGTGTGGCTAAGTCCAAAGAAACATCGGGATGTTGGGACTGGTGCAGTGTTTTCATGCATGAGGTGGTTGAGTAAAATACACCAGCAGTCAATGACATTGTTTAAGACCTGAGATCCAGGTTCCAAACACCAGAGGTCGTCACGCGAAATGCAGTGAAATCCAGTGTAAGATACAAGAGGTTCCCTAAACAACAAAGCTCGAGTTACATTATAAATTAAAATTGAATAGAGTTTCACGTTTAATCTAATAGAGTTACAGTATATGTAGAATAAAGTTTCATAAATTGTAGTTAGAGTTACAGTTAATAGAGTTACAGTATATATAGAATAAAGTTTCATAAATTGTAGTTAGAGTTT
>JAIUZE010070889.1:0-25253 GCA_022085475.1 Heliosperma pusillum | reverse complement strand
TTATTATTATTATTATTATTATTATTATTATTATTATTATTATTATTATTATTATTATTATTATTATTATCATTATCATTATCATTATCATTATCATTATTATCATTATTATCATTATCATTATCATTATCATTATCATTATCATTATCATTATCATTATCATTATTATTATTATTATTATTATTATTATAATTATTATTATTATAATTATTATTATTATAATTATTATTATTATTATTCTTTTTTTTTTTTTTATTTATTTATTATTATTATTATTATGGAAGATGCGCGCAGCTTTCATTAAAATAAAACGCAAGTTTACAAGAAGTTGGTGGGGAGCCGAGACAAAATCTGGGCCCCCGCCCCCTTAGCTACAGCAAAGCTAAGTCTAGTTAAAATATAAGCGGCCACCCGAGCCCCAGCATTCTGAGATACCGATAATTTATGGATCCGCTTGAGCAAGTCAACAGCATCCGAGCCCAGCTCCACAAGCGAAGAGAAAGAGAAGGATAGGAAACCATAGCCTGCAGCCGGCGCATAAATCCCCATAGTTAGCACATTTGCGCTAAGCAGCATCAGCGACAACCTGTCCCGGCACAAAATCGGACATCCAAGTCTAAGTCAAGGGAGAAGACCCTGTTAAATCAACTCATACATCACGCCCTGTATCCCAGGAATAAAGTATCAAATCCGCAGGACGAAGAGAATTCGCGATGCCCGTCAACCAAACCGATATCAACCTCTTTGCCCGTGGAAATACCAGACCTATAGCAGATGTCGAATAAGGTGTCACGAACGAGGTTATGCCGATGCTTATCCCCCACAGTACCAGTACCCGAGAGCAAGCAGGACATGGCCTAGATACCATGCATAACGGGACACCCAGTCGATACCCAAGCACACTACGGTAAGTTATCTTGTTCATATTCTCGCCCAACCCTGAGATAGGAATCGCACGCAACCAATCAGAGGAGTGGGCATCCTGCTGAGACTTCCACAACACAAGCTGACACGGTGTCAAAGAGAAAACAAATTTTGAAGAAGCAGCAACCGTCTTGAAATATATATCTGCCAATTTCTTCATAAGTTTAGGGGCAGCGATTTCACTAGGATCACATAAAAAATCAGAACCTGTAGCCTCCGAAAATACCCGCAAGGCATCGTCAAAAGTAGGATCAGCATCTACAATAGTAGAAGGTCGTAAGAGCGTAGCCTGCAAATCTGCAGACTACAAACGCAAAGCCAGAAAAGCATAGTATAAAACATCCCCTGCAGTATAAACACCGAGGCCACCCAAATGAATAGGGAAAGTGGCAAGGCGCCATTGTCAACCCCCAAAACCAGGGCCAGACGCGGTGACAATACGTTCCAAGCTAGAACGAAGTACGAAGAGAAAAATAGAACTTAGAAATACCAGTACAAGCTCGAAGCAGAAGCAACTCGCAGTGCGAGTCCTCAATCCTCGCGACTAAGTCCATAAGCTTAATGGTCTTAGTCGCCACAAGCTCGCTCACTGCCAAAAATAGGACAAGTACTGACGGGTCCACCCAAAACAAAGACACCACACAAGGGCCGAGTAATAGTAGAGGGGAAAACACCGGGAAGCCGACTCCATGGATCCTTAATAGGCCAAAAGACCTCAGTCTTAACCACATTAAGATGGAGACCGAAACGAGGCCCATCTACCATAATCAAATCAAAAACTCCCCCCACCTCCAAAGTGTACCCAACAATGGTGCCATCATCCAAATACCATGCCTGCACAGTAAGATCAAAGGAGTCTTGGATTTTGCACACTAAGGGATGCAAAACCAAAGAGAAAAGCAAAGGAAATAAAGGATCACCTTGTTGAAAACCCTGACAAGACCACAAGTAATGCTCCCCATAATAAACACGGGCAGGGCTAGAGTAACAAAAATCTAGCCAACGGGAAAGAATCGGACAACAAAGGTGGACTTCCTGTAGCATTGTCACACGATCAACAAAAATGAAAGCATTTTGGAAATCAACCAGCAAGATAGACAGCCCCACATCACCACCACGGGCCTTAATGAGCCAATTCAAGGCATGCAAGATAGCCTCTCCTCCACCGGACACCCCGACCCCAAACTGAAGGCCAGCAAAATAAGCAGACAAAGAAGGGCCAACCAGACAAGCACCAACCTTAGAGACAAGACGTCTCCAGACAGTGCCAACAGCGATAGAACGAACACCCCCTCCCGGTTTAACAAGCGGCGTAAGCGGAGCCCTCGCAATGTACTCACCAAGGGATACAGGGCACCGGCCTTCCAAAAAAATATTAACCACCCTAGTAACAGAAGCGATCAAATCATCAGAGGCAGCCACAACAACACAACTCAAACAGTCCATAAGGTGTTGGGCACGAAGCCCATCCCTCCCGCAAGAAGTGCCAGGAATCATATCTAAAACCACTGCCGAAGAGGCAAAAAGAGAATGGTGATCCACTGGCAAAGGAGGCAATGAAGGAGATGGTGTGACAGGGTGCTTCTCAAGCAAAGCCCCAAGAATGGCATCAGAGTAGGGGGCGACAACAGAGGAAGAAAGCACCCTAACAGCAGCAGTATATTGACCATCACAAATCTTCTGCCAACATTGGCGGAGGTTAAGCTCACTCATATCCAGATCCTCCTCCACATGGAACGAAGGAGAAACATCAGCCAAACAATCCTGCAAAAGCTGCAAACCCCCTCCAGGCACCCCAAGCGAGAATAGCCCTGGTAATACTCTCCTCCTGACGCTGTCGCCTAACAGTAGTCCTACACTCAAGATTACTTCTAGGAGCGAAGTCTTAAGCAGACAAAGAGGCAACACAAGCATAAGAACCCAACAAGAGAGATCACCAGTCTAGTAATTTTGAGACAAGTTTAATTTTCTTGTTATTTTTACTAAATTAAGTAATATATACTATATATAATCCGGAAACCAAGGGGAAATAATTGAAGACATAAATTTTTAAAACTTTATATATTATATAGTTTTGGTGTAAAAAGATGTTAATTATTAGCATATATAATAAATATAAGTAGGTTATGAAAACTGTAATAAAAATATAGTCATTTAAATTTAGGAAGTGCTACCATCTACCAAAGAGCCTTACCATGGCCCAGCTTAGTAAAATGAAGTGTTACCATCTGGGTTGCCTGAGTTAGTATATGTAAAGTAAACAATAAATAAACGCTATTTATTTAGATGCGTAAAGTTTAGAGTGAATACAGCTGAATAAACCAAATCCAAAATAATAGAAAAGTCTCAGAAATAAAATGTAATAATCTTATAATGAAAGTCTAGACCACTAAGACACAACGAAAGCGAAAAACTCGTCATCCGCCGGCAATCACATCCAATCCCAACGCATGCTCACATGGAATACCTCCTAAAATCTTGCTTACCATTTCCTATTGGATCACAACAGCTTTGAAAACAGAATATGGGTCAGTACATTCATACATTAACCATACCATTTACAACAATCACACAATCATATTAAAGATCAGTATCATCTCCAAACTCCGGTAATCGAGTTCCCGTCGAAACGGTACCCACTACTGGTGTCAGACTAGAGATCTGAACACCGTATCTCTTGCCAAAGCATGACCACAACATTGGACATGAAAATCTTCGTTCATCGTAATGAGCGTTTCCGGCTAATTAATGTGCACACCCCCCTTGTGACGGGAGTCACAAGAGGAGAAACGCGAGGTGTGGAACCATCTCGCGTCAATGGACCACTCATATCGATCACAATCACAATAAGAATCACAATCATCGTCAACAGTTCACATCACAACCAACATAAATCAATATACAAATGTACTGAGTAGGGAAACCCTATCTCAAAGCAATTCCGTAAGTAGAACAAAGAGCAAGAATGGCTAGAACTAATCCTCTACGAATTCTCTTGCTAACAAACATACAATAATCTAACATTAACGCCAAGTCTAACATCCCAATCCCCACTCCAATTCAGATTAGGGTTAAAATAAATCTATCCTACAATACTAATTAAACTAGATATTAAGATACTTACGCCAAAGATTGATGCAAGGGATGATTCCGACTAGCAACAATGACGATTAAGAGCTTAGTAATAGATTAAGGTGATTAGGGAGAGATTAAGGAGAGTTTTATGGGTTAATGAAGTGTTTTAAAGTGACATAAAATATTTATAACCCCTTAATCATCTTAATCCAAAACCGCTCGAAGAACCCGTCAGACTGGTGTACTCGGTCGAGTACAAAAGACACTAGGCCGAGTACACTGCACTAGGTCGACTACTCACCATACTCGGCCGAGTTCTACTTATGCAGAGAGCTGCCTAAGCGACAGACTCGACCACTCGGCCGATTACCACTTACTCGGCTGAGCACATACATACACTTGGCCGAGTACATCCTACTTGACCAAGTACCAAGTTAACATATAGAGTATTACAACCGTGCACATCAGATCGTGGTACAACTCCCTGACACCGTACCATTCACACATACTAGCACAACACCCTGACACTGTGCCTCATCACATACACATAATCACATTATAAAAATAACTTTTATACAAAATTATGTGCTAGCGATATTCACAATAATACAACAACCGATCAATAGTAGTAACACAATCATCGAACAAACGCAACGAAGGTGAAATCAAGCCCTACGTTGACTGATCCAAGACCAGGTCGACCAACCTACGGCCTAAAATTTTCGCTGCACCAGATAACTGCTTCATTCTTGCTTCACCATTGAACATTCATAAAAAGATAATTAATATTGAGTATATATGATATCCTACCTCTTTAGCAAAATTCCTGGACAAAACAATAATCAATCAACTATAACCGCTCCTCCACAAATCCACCACCTAATTACACATACAACAATAACATACAATAAAAAACTCAACAAACAATATAAAGACTAATGATTAATCAATCCCAAGCCATCATTCATGGTTCCCTCACAAATAGATACTACAACAATTACAAAACTATGATTACAAAGGTGACGATTCGTTATAGGAATAATTACAATGAAAGTACTAGTGCAATCGATCTAGACGCGGCCAGACTATTCTCCGTCTCCTCTCTTTTATCGGTCTCTCTCTCTCTCTCTCTCTATCTCTCTCTCTTCTCTCTTGAATAACTAGAGTTGATTAATTGTAAGATGAGTAAAAGATATAAACTGAATGGGTAGATAGGGTATTTATACTTCTAGGTTTAATTGGAAGTAATTAGGATCGATTAATATGCAACTCAATACCCGGTCCACCCGCATGTCGATCGACCTGATCGACCCAATAACCCAATATTTCGATTTTAGGTTATGTAATTTCACTTTTTATATATTTATTTGTTTATTAATTATATGTATATATAGGGATGGAGTTTCTGTAAACTATGAGGAGGTGGATCAAATTGCTATCAAACTTAAAGGAAGTGCATCATGGTAATAATATTTTATCTTGTGTTTTCACTAGCATCTCAAGATTGACCTCTATTATTATAGTTCTATTCAGAATCACTTTATTTAAATCAACCAATATATACAAGCAAATTCAAATTTATATATATTTTTAAAAATCACATAATAATAACGAGGAAACAAAGTCATTCGATTTTACTCCCTTAATTCATATCCAAACACACCATTCATTTTTTTTTTTACCATTATTCATTAGCGACGAGATTCTTTTGAATTACTTGCAATATATAAGGAAAAATATAGTTATGTGAGATATTGTTTGATTTGCCTTTTATTAGTATAATAAAAAATATGAAACTTGTATATTTTTCTATAATGTAACGCTAAAAGATATTAATATTGCGAATTATGCATTGACATATGTGTAAGAAGCAAATGGTATTTTTTAATTTAATAGATAGTGTATTATTTATCATTTAAGGATTCTATTAATCATGATTTTTTTTATAATTATGCAAAATATATCTCTAAGATATATTCTAGTTTTATTATATTTCTATCTATTTAGATTTTCTTACATTATAACTCTTGTTTTGTTACCTAAAAATACCTTATTAACTTCTAACTCATAACACTTGTGCAATTCATTTTTATAATTTTGGAAATCTTAATTAAGCATAAAAATGGTAATTAAACCCCACAACTTTCTTCAATTGTGAAATTAGGCACCATAAGCTTTAATTGTTGCAATCAAGCCCCCTTAAGTTTCACCAAAAGTGAAATTCAACTTGAATTAATAAACTTTCACCAAATTATAATTATAAAAATATTTTATAATCCAATTTATCAAATATAATATATATATATTTTTAATGAATTTTGAATTTTTATATTTATATTACATTTTTTGAATATTTTGTCGGTTAATAGTATTTAGACAATTTATCATACATGCATTAATAATACCAATCTTAAACCATTTACTAAAAATGTATGTAAAAGTGTTCTTGATTAATAAATTATGTAGACATTTGTATAAGTTATAATTAGAAATATTTACTCGTTAGTATCTAATAAATTGTCTAATACTAATATAAAATGATTTTTATTTTAATTCTTGTGATTTATTTAAAATGTGGTTGAATGTAAATTTTGATAAATATTAATATGCTTAATTGCTACAAATAAAAATTATAGGGCTTAGTTTCACAATTACTAAAGTTTAAACCCTTGTGCTCTTGATAAAGGCTAATAAGCATTGATCCCTTTCTGGTGCCACCCATATTGAAGTGCCTCAATAACCAAATTAAACTACTTTTCTCGGTCATTTTTGAAACAAAATTAATCACCAAATGTTATGTCTCAAAATAATTCTCTTTTAATGGAAACCATGATCCAAAGATCAAATCAAGTACCATAGAACACCGTACATTGTTTTAAAAGTATCCATTTTTCAACAAAATTTTTGCTTTGCGTAACCATATCATGTTCCAATGATCAAATTCGTCTCCATAAGCTCAAATATATCTCAACCAACTAACCATTTCTTTATGGCATTATTTCACCGTCCAAAAGTTTACAATGCGTTCATTTCCTCTATGCGTTCATTAACATATTGAGTTATTTTCTCATGATCGTTTTGTTTCACCATGTGCCAACTTACCGAACATCCTCAGAGATTTCATCACTTCCTGAATTTCTTCTTTCTCCCTATTATATATTCATAATAACTAAATAAGCCTCCTATCTCTTATAAACATATTATAACTTATCATTTGTCAATATCTTCTTCTTCTTCTTCTTCTTCTTCTTCTTCTTCTTCTTCTTCTTCTTCTTCTTCTTCTAAAGGGCAAGTAATGAATATAGATACTCTATATTATAGTCATAAGATGTTATTAATATATCTTTTAGAACCTTTATTAGTCATAATTTTCTGTAAAATATATCTTGGGATTTTCAAAATGGTACCCCGGTATTTTTGGAATTTCTATATGACACCCTTCAATTTTCGAAAAATAGGTAGTACCCCTAAATGTTTATCATTAACCATTGCCGTAACCTTGAACTTATATTCCGTTAAAATTTTCCGTTAATTGATGATATTTACATATTTAACTTTTTTTTTTTAGATTTAATAACATAATTAACCTGTAATAATAGTATCCTATAACTAACTTAACATTATGCCCACATCAATCCACATCAAACACCATAACCCCACCCATAACCACCATAACCCCCACTGACATCCAATTTTGTTCCGTCCTTACTACTTACCGCCCCCACTTTGTGCCCTTTGTTTACACCATTGTCTACATCTGAGCAACTCATACCTAAAGGGGAGATGATGGGATGTGGAAGTGGTGACTCAAACTAGACTTGGTTATTGGCGAGGATGGTGGTACGGCAAGGGCTAAACAAAAGTAGGTGACGATGTAACACAAGTGAGATGGTGGTACGATGACAACTAAGTAAGAGTTGGTGACGGTGTAATACAAGTGAGATGGTGGTGCGATATCATGCGTGGTGGTGCAACGAGCTGGTGCAACATCATGAATGATGGTGCGATGAAAAAGAGGTTAGGTGGTTGATAATTAATTGTTATTGTTAGGAGAAAAGGATTAATAGGAGTTTAGGACATTACTTAACGGCGTACTAACACAAATATTGACGGATAAACGTTTAGGGTTACAATGATGGCTAATGATGAAAATTAAGGTTACCATGTATGTTTTCAAAAGTAAAAGGGTGCCATGTAGAATTCACAAAATACAGGGGTACCATGTAGAACATCTCATATATCTTTAAGATATATTCCAATTAGATTACATTTCTATCTATTTAGGTATCTCCAAGATTAAGGCTCTTTTTTATATAACTTTATAAAATATATCACATTGTGATTTGTCAAATTTATGCAATTCACTCACATATTAATAACTCTTCCAAAGCTTAATAGAAAACATAAATTGTTTAATATGAAGTATATATGTATTTGGAGAAATTTGTTCTCGTATTTATTTCTTGAAATTTATTACTGGGTTTTTTTTTTTGCAGCGTTGGGGCCATTGGTATATCTCGTGCATGTGCTAACCTGCGTTGTGGTGTTGAAGTAAAATCTCACATCGGGTAAGAAAGTCCAAACATTTCACGCACAACATTAACTACTCTGTATGAAATTGACACTTTCTTCTCCTTGATAGGCACGCCATTACTTGTGGGGTTGTGAAAGAAATAACAAGTTAACTACTTAGATACACCAATGCACAAATCAATAGTCAATCTTACAATCACAAAACACACCTAATTATAGATTTTAAAAGACATACACTCAATAATATGTGAAAAATGGTTACGTTTTCATTCAAAAATAACATGCCGGACTACAATTATAAAATGCCCGTAAATTTGCTAAACCTTTACATAATGAGCAATTAATCTAACCTTGCAATAACCGGCGGATGTGCAAAGACAACAAAAGACAATGATAACAAGTTAACAACTACCTCGTCTTTATAGCATAAAACAAGCCAACTGCAAAAGTAATAGTAGGGCGTTTGTAGCTTTCAATTTTTTATTACTAAAAAATAGTCCCTTTATATTTCTTTTTCTCCTAGTTTAAACACGCCTTTCACTATGACGTTTTTTTTTTATCAAAGTGCATTTATACTTTAAGTTCTTGCTAATATTACTTTTACAGAAACATATTTTGAAAGCCTAAGTCGATTATGAAAATATTAGTACTTTAATTGATTTCTCTAAGATATTATTTGTGATTTAGATTTGGTTTTAAACTTCTTCATCTCATTATACATAATGCCATAATTTTATTTCTTTACAGATGCATTCAAGCAAAAAGTGAAATTCAGCAGGAGTTTGGAAAAATACATGCAAGGCTCGACGCAATTACGCAGGTTACATAGTCCCTCCTATTCTCAATAACATTCCTCATTTCTATTTTCGTCTATTCACAATATTTTCCCTATTTCCTTTTTTGGGAAGTGTTTGTGTGGTCCAAATTTAATTGTATGGTGGGGTAGTGTATTTGTGTGGTCCAAATTTAATTATATGGTGGGGTAGTGTGTTTTCTTAATTTTTGTGTTACATTGAAAAGGGAATGTTATTGAGAATAGCAGGGAGTATATAATTTGTTTATTTATACATTTTATCTTGTACATGCAAACCATAATATTAGATAGAGTTGAGATAATTCTCATGTCTACCGGTCATACCACGTCATCAATTACTACACACCCCGATCAATAAGAAAAATGAAATTAATAACCAACCATAATATAAATAAAAATAAAAAGAAGACCTTTGTTGGTTAGGGTGTGTGGGAACATGTTAGCTACGAAATACGTTATATTATTTTGGGAAAATTGAGCTTTGGTAGGGTGTATTCAGTCTTTGAGACACTTTCCTATTTAAGGAGCTTATAAAATTACTTCAAGCTTAATCGTATTTTTAAACTATACTAGTTTATCATAGAATTAATATTACTCAATATAATTTATAAGAGTATTCCATTCGTTTAATGTTCATTTCTAGGTATTTTCATTGTTCACTTACTCTAGCCAATCTTATTCTTTTTTACTCTTAATGTACAAGAACTAAGGATAAAAAATTAATCACATTAATTTTGAAAATGCAGCTTGAACAACAAATAAATTCCAAGTAAGAAGTGATGGCACTTTCAAATGAAGACGTTTTTGCCATATACACATTTATTCAAAATATTTGAGATTTTCGACTGTCGTTCCAATAGTAGCAACTTATTTAGTGTCGTCTATGTCTAGGCTATTTATTTTGAATAGATATCTACTTGATTGGATGGTCAATTTTTTCAAACTTTTTGTTATCTCTATATACCTTAATTTTAACCATATGTCAAATTCCATACCATGTCTATCTATGTAAAATATACAACAAGTAGACCAATTATCATTCCACTTTCTTTTTTCATATAGACATCCTTTAAAATTTATGACGTAATGCAAAAATTGATAAATATGGTTAAAGACATAGGCCATGTTTAGATACTAGATACTAGAAATAGAGAGAAAGACAAGGGACGAGAAAAAAGGGAAGGGAAAGGGATGTAAGGGAAGGGTAGGAGTAATATTGAGTGAGAGTTCTTACTCCGAATTTTTCCTGTGTTGGAGGGAAAACAAATTGCCTTGAAAGAGGTTATTATACCTTTTCCTCTAAATCCCTCCACTCCATTTCACTAACTAAATAAAGAATATCTTATCTTTTCAAATTCCTCCCCTCTCCCTTTCCTTTTAAACCCCATATCCAAACAAGGCCTTAAAGAGAATAAGAGAATATATATTATGATTATCATCCACAAAATCCATGAGATGAAGCACATTTTCTTAGCAAAGAAAATATTTTCAAAAAAAAACATGTTATTTCTATTAATATAGATACATATATACAAGCAAATATCCGGTCAAGTGAACGACCTTCTCTTATTATATGCATTTTAATTGATAGTATGCATTTGGTGGTAGTATATTTTAGTACCAATATCTGAGATGTACAATATAAATCTTACATTAGACTCGTCCTGTAAATAAATGTGAGAAAATAATACTAAAACTCAATATTACTAACTTATGTTTCGGAGTTTATCTTAGCTTCGCAGTACACTTTTTTTACCAATTACAGTATATTTTACGCGATGCTTTCCATTTGTACGCCCTTGGCTAAAATTAACCCTAGACCTAATCCTCTTATGTAATACTTCATGCGTGGGGTGCCCCTGAAAAGATCCATTAATAGGCTTAAATGACTAGTGCTTAAAGTGATCGAATGTACTACTTATATCAACAAAGTGCACAGTCTTTTCTGGTTATCCATGCAAAAGAACTCAAAAGTTAAGCGTGCTTAACTGAGAGTAGTCTTAGGATGAGTGACCTTCTGGAAAGGTTCCCAGGATGCGCATGAGTGAGGACAAAATACGGTGGAAAGGACCCATGTTGATCTGTGGCCATGTACACAGCCTGACAAGCTACCAAGGTGACCATTGGCGGACCGGGGGGTGCGCACAGCACCGCACGTGCGCACCCTCGGATTCTGAATTTAAAAAAAAATATTTAATTAAAGTATATATACGATTTAAGTGAAGTAAATGATATTAAAGAGTCTTTGGTCCAGCGGTTAAGGCCATTACATAACAGCGAAATGGCGGAGGTTCGATTCTCCACAGCTTCCCTTCTTTTAAATTTTTTAAAACCTAACTCCCTAGTCCCTTCCCATTCCCCCTTTTCTTTTTGTTTAATTTTTAAAGACACTATTTCCTTAGTCTTCCTTCTCTGTTTCTTTGTTAAGTGGTTGGATGCTAACCTTCACCACAAATTCTCATTTGTGACGGACACTATCCGTCGCAAGCTTAAGACGGATACCATATTCTCTCACAAAATACCCATCAAGGGTGAGTGGAGAAGCACATCATGGGGGGTGTCCACCTTGTCCCCTCTACCCATTTCCTCTCACAAAATACCCGTCGCAAGATCCGATCCGTCGCAAGCAAGATCTACTGAACCTTCACAATACCTATTTTCAGTATATTTTTCACATCCCATTTCTTTATTTATTTTTCCCTCGTCAATTACTACAAAACTTACGCATTAACCCATGTGTTGACTTCACAAGTTCCTCATGCCGATTTTGTATCTTTATTGAATATTTCAAGTTATATTTGATTATTTGATCTATTAATAATTTAGTTAAAATTCTTTATTACCTATTTTTTATTGTGAATGTTACTCGCTATGTCTCATTCATTTGTTGGCCTTTTATATTCTTTATGACGAGTAAGTTAATAAAAAACAAATTAATGATTGAGACGGAGGGAGTAGTTACTTGTTAGTTCGATTCGTATCCCTATAAATATGTAATCTAATCGTGCAATTGGTAACTATAGTGTATAGAGCCCTAATTTCATTTCATTTTAGATTGATAAAAGTATAGACTCGTTTTGAAATTTGACCAACAAATGCTTGCAAAATTTCAACATTTTTTTTGCCAGCGGTTTTTTTTTTGACAGCGGATTTCATCATCTTTTAGGTGTTTATAAAATGCCGAAATTATGATATATCTTCCCCTGAAAATGATCAAAAAGTCTAGATTATTTAAAATGAATTAAAATTTGGGTAATGTAAACCAGGTACTTTGAATTTTAATTCTATGGAAATTTTCGTTTGTGCATAGTCTAGCTGGACCGATTGGTTCGCTTTAATTTTTTCGGCTATGTTGAAAAGTGCACCCCCGCATTTGACTCCTGGGTCCGCCACTGAAGGTGACCGCTCTCGACCTAGGGTTTGGGCCGGGGTGTTACGTCTTAATTGCGAATTGTACAACCCATCAAATTAATCAAATCTTTCCGATTATATACTGTAGTTTGAATGTAAAACATATATTTAGTTGATTAATTGCACATTTATGATGAAATTAATGTGTTTTAGAACTTCTTTTTTCGTTTAAATTAGGGTTAGTTTTTTTTTAGGAAGAACTATTATTATTAGGAGATGGGTTGTTTGTGGTGGTGCACTGGTGGCTTCGGCAGTGGCGTATCCAGAAATTGTTGATAGGGGGTGCGAAATTTAACAAAACATAAAACGTCGAGTTAGTAGCGACTTTTAGATTCCGATAACGAGAGAGAGTGTACGCATCCAAAATTCTTAAGACTAAAAGTATTTTTCATTATTGACTAGAACTGGATTTAGTCTTTGTTTAGAAGAGTTGTCTTTTTAATGACTTGTCCGGAAATTTGAAGCCGAATCTTATTATACGTGTAGAATTATACGTATACTTATATTGAATGCATCTACCTTATTAGCGACTTGGGAGCTAGGGGATTGACTTAAAATAAGATGACTCTACCCTATTTTGCTTAAAAACAAATATTATATCGTCGAGATGCTATTTTATCGTCTTCTCTATTATAGATAAATGATTGTTTGAAAAACGCTAATAAAAATAACGAGTATAACATATAAATTTTCATTAGCAAAAATGATAATATCACAATGAATAATGTATTAATTTATTAAAATGCTGGGAAAAAGGATCGAACCCCTAACCTATAGGAATGTAAGTAACTTGTTAACCACTGAGACACATCATTCTCAATGATTTATGGTGCAAGTAATATGTATATATTTTGAAAATAATGGGGGATGCAGCCGCACCCACTGCACCCCCCGTAGATACGCCCATGGGCTTCGGTCGGGACCGTCGAGAGGCGAGATGCGCAAGGGAGAGTGCGGCGATGTTGGGAGAGTGTGAGGATGTGGGAAGATGATGAAGGGTGATTAAGGTAGTTTAGAGGATGACAATGGCCGACAGTTTACGACACTGGCCAAAGGGAGATGGATGGGTGCCAGTGAGGGATGAGGTATATGGGTGGTTGGCAGTGCGTGAATGGTAGATTGGTAGTGAAGGTTGAACTAAAGACCACGCTTCAATTTCAGTTTTTTTTTCTTTTTTTCTTTTTTTCTTTTTCTTCTGATGTAGTACACAATACAACGGTTATAATGCAAAGGGTAAAATTTAAATGAAAACTAAAATTAATACCTTTTTGTAAGTGAAACTCGTTTCTATTTAAACGATCATAACCTCTAATGGTTATATTAAAACTTAAACTAACGCAACTCCTTTGCCCATAGCTATTGATAATTTCAAATAAAAATAGTAACTTTGTTAGAAAGAGTCAGCAAATATCCTCATACAGCTTAGTCTTAATATTACTCCGTACTTTCGTATATTCTAATTATTAAAATTAAATTAATGATTTGTGTAAAAAAATTTATAACTCCGTTTTAAAAAGTTTCAAAGGATTTATCATTTTTTTTGAACATGGGGTTTATCTAGATGTGTGTAAAGCTGTCACAGGGTCGTGCATGGCTACGACCCGCGTGCCGTCCTTACGAGTTGGCCCTCCATTTTGGACCGGCCTAGGCACGGTAAATAAGGACTTCAGGCCGCGTTGTGCCAGGTAGTCTAACCACAACCCCTAGCGTGGCCATCTCTTAGCGTGGTCAATTTTGTGTTTGCTTGGCTGATGGGTTGGGTCGTGTGAGGCCCTGTTCCATACAATTATTATTTTTATAAAAAAATGTTTTTGATTTATCAATAGATAGTTATTTTAATTAATGTATTTAATAAGTATTTAAATTTATATTTAGTTAATGTATTTAATAAGTAAAATAAATTCTAATTTATATTTCTAACTTAGAATTTTAATTAAGTTTAATTGTATTTTTGGTTGAATCAAAGTTATAGAATTCAGTATAAATAGTTAGTATGCAAATGGATCGATGAGAAGGAAAAAGAATTTCACTGCTTTGCTACTGGTTCGCTTGGAATGAACCCTTACTGCACTGCTCCCCTTCTAGAGATCGGAGTAGTCTAGGCCTCTAGGGGAATCCCCTGTCACTTTGGTACCCCTGGTTGTAACTTGTACTTATTAAGTTTTAATGCAATTTACTTTTTTTTTACTATTCAAAGCCTTTTACAAGTTTGATTGTACGAGTGTGCGCTTAGCATCCACTACTTCTATTTAGACTGATATGGCGTCTCTTTCGACGAATTGATCCGGAAGTCTTAGCCACAACCAGAGACTTCATATCTGAGTATTTTTATAAGAAAATGAGACTTCATATCATTTCTTAATTAAAAAATAATTAAGAATTGATATAAAAAAAAATCTCAATCTTTGATTAATAAAGCATGAAATGATGTTTAAAGCTATATACTAGTCTAATGTAACATATAAATAAGAAAACAAAATACAAAATATAAGTTAGTTTAATATACAATGCAACTATGCATTTTACTCGGTCCATAATTGGTCGTTTGAGTCATTTTTCGATTTCATGGTCGACCTCATTTTGCTTTCGAGCCTGGGCATACATCCAATCCTTATAGCACAACAACATTAGGAGGGTATCAAATCTTAGACTAGTTCGTTTTTCATCCAATACCCTTTACGCCCCATTGAAAGTACTTCCAGATGCCACAAAGGAAACTTGAATGCTCGAGAAGTCCCTCACCATCGCGGACATCACAGGAAGAGACCTACTTCGATGTCGCCACCAATGCAAAAAGATCAAGGTTGTCGACCTCATCATCATAAACACTGTTGGGGATATTGGAGTGTCCGTCAACAAGGTGCATTGACTTTCTAAATGTCATGGACCATATACTAAATATAATCGGAGAAACAAGATGGTCATAATGTCTTGTTACATGCCACTTATTTATGATAAATATATTTAGAATGGTAAATTAATTTAGTCCAGTCCATTTGCGTCACACAAAGGTACCTCAATGGAGTTAGTTAAGGTTAATTAACATTACTGGATTATTAACTTGACCAACATGTCTTTTAATTAACTTAACTAATAGAAAATTACATACATGGATAATGATTATGTTGGACATAATCATTACATATGGACAAAATTATAAGAGTGAAAAACACTCACTTTTGCACTAGATGTTTCGTGAGAAACAAGAAAAAAAGAGAGAGAAAGTGCTCTTAATTTTCCACCATTTTCTACCAGCTTGGAGTTTGTTTTTCTCACAAACTTTCTCAAATTAAAGTCTCTCTAAGTCTAGTAAACATAGAGATGAGAGATCCAAAGGAGTACTAGTTGACTACAATTGAGGAGCAACATTTGGAGCTAAAAGATCTCATAATCTCTACATTGATATAGATGGAAATAACTCTACAAAGATATAAACATCTAACTTGAGCTTGATTTAAATTGAGTGATCTTGTATTAGTGTCTAATTAATTTTGTCATTAGAATTAGACACCAATTTAATTGGTATCGGTGCATCTCATATGCTCAAGATTGGTTAGAATGTTTCAAGTTTAGAACTTGTTTCATTTGCAGCATCAAAATGACATACATGTGGGTAAAACTAACTAAATTTAATTTAAATGATTATAAAATAAACATTCATATTCATTTAGCTACTGCTTTTAGTGTTGATGATGATAAAATTGAGTTGCATATAGTTAAAATGACGATTTATGATCTTGATCATTAAAAGAATTAGATGCATGCAAGGGATATCTCGTTTTTAGCATTCTGCCCAGTTGTAATTAAACTCTGTTTTCGACAAAAAATGGTAAGGGTTTTTGAGTGGAAGCAACATTCTGAGCAAGTCTTGTTTGGCTAGGTAGTCAGATTTTGGCCAGAACAAGCGTTTATTGGTTTTAAAATGCATTTTTTTTGGTATTTTCGTTTACAATAAATTTATCAACACTTTGTAGAATGAGATATGAATACAATTATTTATTTTTATGAAATTTAATATTATATTATATTAATTATTTATAATAATTAGATTAACATGACTGTAAAACCTACGGAAAGACAATTAATATTTATAATTAATTGAAAATGGAAAATTTATGACAAATTTTAATTATAGAGATTTTTATTTTTGAACATAATAAGTTTTTAAATATTTTCATTTTAGGAACGATGCAAGTGTCTAGTCAAAATCATTTCTCCACATCGAGTCAAGACGCGTACAACCACACTACGGTAGTCTAGGACAAACATTTTCAAATTAGTCATTTTCAAAACTCACTTAACACAGGGGCACATTCCTACTTCACAAGTCGAGTCTTTCTCCACTTCGAGTCGTCACTCATTTCCCAATTATTCATTTTCAAAACTCACTTAGCACAGTGGCACGCTCCCATTTCACAAAGTCGAGTGTTTCTCCAATTCGAGTCGTCACTCATTTCCAAAACTAGTTATTTTCAAAACTCACTTAAACACAGCGGCACACTCCTACTTCATAAGTCGAGTCTTTTTGAGTAAGTGTGCAAGAACGGTCGATCGCGTTTTGATTCGTCGTCGGGCTCTTGCTCGGTTTTTGACATGCCTGGAACAAGTCAAGCAAGTGTTCATCAACCCGCGCCAAATGGTAATGATCAAGTCCTAGCTGTGCTCCTTCATCCCCAAAAGACTAAGAGAGAGAAGTCCAAGGATGAAGATATGAACTAGTTCATAAAGGAACAAAGGCTCCAGCCCTGTTACATCAAGATACATCGAGAGTTAGAAGAAGAGCGAGAAAGGTTAGCTGCACAGTATCCGGATTTCATCAGGAATTCCTCTGAACCCATAACCCTTAGTGGCACAAACGAGTCGTCATCGACATTCAGGGTCGGTGCTTCTAAGGACTTGATGGTAAGGTACGTATTACTAAGATGTGAGTGGGACGCTACTTTCGTCAGTAGTGCAACAAAGTCATGGCATCAGTGGTGGTTCGAGTCAGCAAGGGTAATGACAAACATGGAATAAGAAATGAAGAACAAACTGAACAACTTCTGCATCATAGACGGAAGACTCTACTGCCCATAAGACTACTCAAGATAAATTCGAGTCTGAGTCGGAATCAGAGTCGGAGTCAAAGTATGAGTTTGAAGTCTCTAGAGGGTCTTCTCCTATTGTCACCCTATCCCTCTATTTCTCCTAGCTTAGTGTCATATATTAACATAGCTTGGGGTATGTCACAACATGCATTTGTATTCGCTATTTATTTATTAATTGGACCATCCTAGTCCTCTTTGAGTTACAAATGAGCACATGCACTTTTTATCCGTTGCTCGTTCTATTTTTTTTTTACACTTAACTAGTGGAATAAACATGAAATACTTTAGATCATATCTCTTTAGTGTAGATCACTCGACCTCTTAGAATATGCCTTAACGAGGGCGTGCATTTACCACCTTTTCCATATATTGTGGTGTAAAAATTCCTTGATCGCCGTGTCTTTAAGTGACCTTTAGGTTTGAAGACCCCATATTTCTACCCGTTTCGTCAGATCCTATATGTCTACCAAAAAATTGCATCCTATGCCAAACATTTTGATAACCCCACCGGTGGATCAAAACAATTCTTTAGTGCAATCCTGCCTAAAATTTCACAAATCCAAACAAAAAAAACAAACAAACAAACCCAAGAACTCCCAACAATCCCAAAGCAGAAGTCTCAAAGATCCAAAAATTCACGAGACGAGGCAAACAAAAGTCGAACAAAGCCAAACACACACAAAAAAAACAGTCTAACGACTTTCATAAAAAAACGATCTAACATCGACTTCAAGCCAAAAGCAGTCCAACGACGACTTTAAACCCCAAAAAACAGTCCAACAACGACTTCAAGCCAAACACGGTCATACGATGACTTTACACTAAAAAAAAAAACAGCCCAACAAAAGTCTCGAGCATTTTCAAAAATCCACAAGACAAAAAGAAAATCTCTCCAAAAAAAAAATGCCACAAACAAAACAAATTCTCTCAAGTAGTCATGTTTTAACAAATTTCAGACGAATCGACTCACGGTTACTTTGTCTCCATGCCTCTTGGGATGATCTTTTCATTCATTTAGGTGAGTGAGAGAGATACACTGATCTCCAGTGTCTTCTAACTCAATAGAACCTCCCACTCCATACCGTCTCTTATCACCCTCCTTTAGCATCTAAAAATTCGACATTTGTACACTAGGCTTATACGGTCACAAAAGTATTTTGTTTCTATTGTATTAGTTTTGCGTAATTTGCCGAACTTGTTACTGTAAAAACGGCAGAACTCATCCAAATTCTCAAAAACAAACAAAGTAACGCGCCTCGCGCGGTCCACGTGCCACTCGTGCGGCACAAAATAACACCGGCCCCTGGCCAGTTATGATTGAACGTCACTATGCTCTTGCATTTTTACATTTGGACATCCCCATGTCATCTAAATCCCCAACTTCTCACCTTAGCAAGCATGAGCATGTGCCAAGACAGCTTAGACAATGATATCAACCTTGGATTTCCTAATCCTCTTCGGGTTCGAGACACAAATCAACATCGCGGCAAAATGAGCACACTTATTTAGGGGACTCATTTAACTCTTCTTTCTTATACATTTTTAACACATATACATTTTTTTTACAAAACCGCGTTATTCAAATCTTTCGTTTTGCGTCAGTTTAGGCCACCAACATGCAAACGTGTAATTTGTGTGATTTCTATGTGATGTGATTTTCAGCAGCATGACGGCAAAACCGTCGTCTACCAAACCAATTTTGTTTTCAAACTAACCTGCAGGGATAGAAAACATTCAGCAACAGAAACACTCAGGCCATCAAATACAACCAAAAGAGGCATGTACATCAAACTAGGGGCTCTCGCCCAAGACAGAGTCAAAATCCAAAATATGGGGGCTCTCGCCCAAAACAATAAACTCAGACCTGGGGGCTCTCGCCCAGCCAAAGCCAAAGCCAATGGCAAATCCCGAAAACAAATCCAAATTCACAATCCCAAAACATAGTCAAAATCCAAAACTGGGGGATCTCGCCAGAGACAAAATCCAAAATGTGCAAGCGACAATCTTAGTGTCTCTGTCCTCTAACTCCCTCAATAAATACGCTATTCCCCTACGAGACTCTGCTAGCTCGCGATCCAAGACTCTCTACAAAGAAATCACTTCTCTTCAAAATGGACAAGGAACGAGAAGTTCCCACCTGTCGGTCTCAGCCACCTACGAGTGTCTCAAGGGCTGTAACCCTCATCCGATTGGCCACCCTCCATAACGCTACGTGCCCAGACAGTGTCACCTGCATTCTTATGCAATAGCCAAAATTGGAAAATTGTACTCCATCACCTCGAGGCAAGCTGGGGGCTTGGAGCCTACCACCTCGATCTCCTACAGACATTGTAAGAAGAATCCTGGCTCTTATATCTCCTCACCTCTAGTAATTTCAAGCAACCTCGAGCAATCCTTGGCGGTTTTAGCACGTCAAGCAATCCCCAGCGGTTTCAGCCTGTCAAGGAATCCTCAGCGATTTCAATAACGTCAAGTAATGCTCAGCGATTTCAGTACCGTCAAACAATCCTCAGTGATTTCAGCAACGTCAAGCAATCCTCAGCGTTTTCAGCAACGTCAAACAATCCTCAGCGAATTCAAGCAATGTCAAGCAATTTTTCAAGCGGTTTCGAGCAACCTTCAACAGAATTGCAGCTCTTACAGCGCCCTTGCCCCAACAGAGCTCTACTTAGGAGTTTGGTTACTAAAAACTTGTTGCTTGTGGGCCCAAATCCATTTCAATATATATCTTTCTCCAACGAGAGTTGGCCTGAAGACAGATGCAGGAAGATTCTCACAACATGCCCCTTCAACAGCGGGAAGATTCTCACATACAACGGCTGGTGAGTCTCATTATGTACACCCTTTTCCGCAGCAGAATTCTACTTCAACATGTATTTCCCCAGCAACTGTCCGCCTGAAGATAGACACAGAAAAATTATTACTCGCTCTAACGAGATTTCTCCTGAAGACAGACGCAGGAAGATTCTCACAATATGCACTTTCAACGGCTCACGAGCCTCACTACGCGCCTCTTTCAGCAGCTGGCGAGCTTTACCACGCGCCCTTTTCCCAACGAGAGTTCACCTGAAGATAGACGTAAGAAGATTCTCACAACATGCCCTTTCAACGGCTGGCGAACTTCATCACGCGCCTTACTAAGGCTAGCGAGCCTCAGCACGTGCCCTTTCAACGCCTGCCGAGCATCGTCACGCGCCCTTTCAACGACCGACGAGCTTCATTAAACACCCCTACCCAACGGCTAAAGAGCCTCATTACGTATGCCTTTCAACGGTTCGCGAGTCTCGCGACGCAACCTCGTAAGAAGATGCTCATGTATGATTTCTTCTTATGGCTGGAATGCTTTCATAAGTAGTCTAAGGGACTTTAAACGACCCTCCCCGATGGTCGACAGACTTTAAAATGTTCCCGACGACAGGTCCATGGTTCAGACCTCTTGAACAGCCTCGCGTCGCCATAGTCGTCAGGTTGTAATCTTCGTTTCACCTGATGTCTATACTTTGACTTTTGCCTCGTCCAAGCCTCAGTCAAAGTGGGGGCTCTGTAGATACCTCGAATCTAGACCTTCCTCCAACCACCCAGTGATGATTGGGCAGCATTTTTGGTACGCGGAACAATTTATGACAATTCGTAAGTTTATCATCAAGTGATAGCTCAAACACTTGTGTCTAACTCTTGGTCATCATCTACGTGCCGATACGGTCATTTTGACAGTCATTAGAGTTAATTTGGAGTCCGGGTCAAAAACCGCTTCATTTTCTATAAACCGTCTTTTAAAACCATGTCTGAATGCTCGAGAATATTCCAGATATTTTACTGTTTCAAAACTTATCTTTTTTGGTAAAATATATCCGTATTTATTTAGAAAGCATTTGACTACCGTAATTCCATAATAGAAACGCGGAAATCTTTCCTTCAAAGTAGGAAACTGCTCGGGAAATTACGCATCAGGTGTTGCGCCTCTTCCAAGAGTCGCAGTGAATGCTGCGCCTCTTCCCCAGCTCTGTTTTCCTATTTCCGGGATATTTTCTAGATTTTTTTTCGTATTGTGTCACTCCAAAAATCTTCGGATTTCTCCCTATAAAAGGAGAGGTTCGTTCTCACTTTTAAGGCACGCGAGTATTCCGCCCCTTCTCTTCTCTCTCTTTGCATTCTAGACCTTGCTCTAAGCATTTCGACAACTACGTGCTTGATCAATCGACCACGTAAGCTCAGATCCTTATCGGTTCTCGTCACGTTATTGCATTGACCTACCAATTTGACCAACTCAACAATAATCAATCTTTTAATCATTCGATCCTCTTACGATGACACTTTCTTTACATTCGAGTCGAGCTGTCGCTAAAACGTAACTTTAGTTCATATCTCGTTTCGTCAACATGTAAGTCTGAGGGTGTTTAATTCCATCTTTTGTATTGTGATTTATTTATTTGATCTGATGTAAGATTCATGTCGGATTTATGCTCGAACCTTTTGCAAAACCTTTATTAGTTTTTATTATTTCTTATAAATCGTCTTTCATCATAATCAATATTAGTGGGTTTTTGTCATCTATCAAATTGTGTCTTTAGAGGTTATATTTGTTCATATCAAATCTCTAGATTCGTCTTTGATTTAATTAGTGTAATTTAATCTATTAAATCACTTAAATTCGACCTATAGATCACTTATAAATAGTAAATTCACCAACGAAACATAATTGATCGTGATATTGGCTTCACAACCAAAACCCATCTCAGAAACAGACGCAAGGTCTTATGCGCCTCTTCCAGAGGACGCATGACCTGTTGCGCCTGTTCCGGGCTGGTTTTTGTCTCTGAACTTCCTTATTCGCTTTGACGCAGTTAAATTGTATAATTAATCGACTATTATATCTAATATCACTGTGAATCCGTTTAGTCTTTCTTGTCTCCAAATCTTTCCTTTTGGGCATATTTCTAACATAGATAAGGAAATCCATTGTAATTTTTGTTCTTTTCTAATTTATTTTAATCTCTTGTAATCATTGTATGATTAAATTAGTTGTTCTCACATGCAATTGGATCTTAAATCCTACTTTGACAAAATTGAATGCTAAATTACATGTCAACCGATATAGTCTGATTCACATGTTAGGGTTAAGATATGGATGTTGCATTGCATGCATATAACCAACAACACATCGATAAAAAAAGAGTTTCCCTAATCATTAGTAGAGGCCGTTATCGAGGCGGGCAAGATTAGGTGTTCGATTAAAGAACTTCCTAATACGTACCCTCGCCCCTTACTCCAGATCTTAGTGAACATCCATATTCATTGGCATCCACGAGAGTCATTCTAGACATAGAATCCTAAGGGTAACGAGTTCTTTAGTGTTCATGTCATCACTTTGTGTCTGGACATGACATGAAGTATTCGAACGGTTCCAACTTCCCACAAAAGTTGGTGGCGACTTCCAAAATGCGTGTTTTCACACTTGTCCCTCGTTTCTCCATCCGTGGTTCCCCGCGCACCACAGTTTGGAAAGGAGCGCGAAATCCGTGTATCACAGTTTGGCGATTCCGCTGGGGATAACACACTTACGTACGTGTACCTAGGGTGAAACTTGAACGAGGTTAGGGAAAAGTATGTATGAGACAGTTGTCGGTTGTCATTACTCGACCTTCCTAGGTCTGTTTATTCGGCCTTCCTAGGCCCAACCCAACCCTTTCGACCAATCGTCCTGTCTGGATGGTCCAAATTCTTATCTGGACCTAAGGATGGATAGCGATTGACGTCAACCATACCACGGTGTGTACTCATGTTAGCACCAAGGGCTTTCACTACTCGAGGAAATGGACTAGAAACCGGCCTTACTTATGTTTGGCGCGGACCTCTCCACAGACCTTGGGTTTGATTGCTTGGTATAGCAACCCACCCTTTTAAGACAAATCCCTTTTAAATTCACTCAGCATACCGTTATTCACCCTGTTTAAAAATGTATAACCATATGTGATCACCCTATTGTAAATCTTGACAATTTTTCAAAATCAAAATCCTCTTTAAAACTGTAAAACATTTTCAAAGGTGTCCTAAAGTAGCGCGAAATGAGTCCAATTTCTGTCCAAGTGTCTAGTCAAAACCATTTCTCCACATCGAGTGAACACACCTACAACCACACTACGGTTGTCTAGGACAAACATTTTCAAATTGGTCATTTTCAAAACTAACTTAGCACAGTGGCACACTCCCACTTCACAAGTCTAGTCTTTCTCCACTTCGAGTCGTCACTCATTTCCAAATTATTCATTTTCAAAACTCACTTAACACAGTGGCACGCTCCCACTTCACAAAGTCGAGTGTTTCTCCAGTTCGAGTCGTCAATCATTTCCAAAATTAGTCATTTTCAAAACTCACTTAAACACAGTGGCACACTCCTATTTCATAAGTCGAGTCTCTTTGAGTAAGTGTGCTAGAACGGTCGATCGCGTTTTGATTTGTCGTTGGTCTCTTGCTCAGTTTTTGACATGCCTGGAACAAGTCAAGCAAGTGTTCATCAACCCGCACCAAATGGTAATGATCAAATCCTAGCTGCGCTCCTTCATCCCCAAAAGACTAAGAGAGAGAAGTCCAAGGATGAAGAGATGAACCAGTTCATGAAGGAACAAAGACTCCAGCCCTGGTACATCAAGATACAGCGAGAGTTAGAAGAAGATCGAGAAAGGTTAGCTGCATGGTATCCGGATTTCATCAGGAATCCCTCTGAACCCATAACCCTTAGTGGCACAGACGAGTCGTCATCGGCATTCAGGATCGGTGCTTTTAAGGACTTGATGGTAGGGTACATATTACCCAGATGTGAGTAGGACGCTATTTTCGTCAGTAGTGCAACAAAGGCATAACATCTGTGGTGTTTCGAGTCAGCAAGGGTAATGACAAACTTGGAATACGAAACGTAGAACAAACTGAACAACTTCTGCATCATAGACGGAAGACTCTACTGCCCATAAGACTACTCAAGCTGAATTCGAGTCTGAGTCGGAATTAGAGTCAGAGTCAAAGTTTGAGTTTGAAATCTCTAGAGGGTCTTCTCCTGCTGTCACCCCATCCCTCTATTTCTCCTAGCTCAGTGTCAAATAGTAACATAGCTTGGGGTATGTCCCACCAGCCATTTGTATTCACTATTTATTTCTTAATAGGACCATCCTAGTCCTCTTTTAGTTACAAATGAGCACATTCAGTTCTTATCAGTCACTCGTTCTATTTTTTTACACTTGAAATACTTTGGATCATATCTCTTTAGTGTAGATCACTCGACCTCTTAGGAATAAGCCTTAACGAGGGCGTGCATTTACCACCTTTTCCATATCTTGTGGTTTAAAAATTCCTTGATCGACGTATCTCTAGGTGACCTTTAGGTTTGGAGAACCCATCTTTATACCCGATTCGTC